>NW_019060200.1:259299-271989 GCF_000696155.1 Zootermopsis nevadensis
AACGCATTTGGGAAATAAATCCAAAAGATTCATTGTGGACACTTTTGAGTATCATGTCTCCAAAACGTCCGTAATTTTTTTTTTTGTGTTTCTACGAGGTACAGTACCTTTATCAATCTATAATGAAAACGAATCACGGCGAAATACAGAAAACCTAGATTTGAGCGTGTGTGTGGAGAGCAGAAGATCACAAGAGATAAAGCCCAACGCATCTGCCAGTACCGAAGCCTGGCATTCCCGTTTACCGGCTGTGTGGCAAGTCTGTTATATAATTCATACTTACCTAAGCTCATCCCAAGGTATGAAATGACTACTTCGTTGTAGTTTCCCTCCGTGTGGTACTGCAACTTGTGTGGGGTACGAGGTAGTTAGTTTAAAATTAGCTGTATGGTTGTCACGAACATTCTTCCAGACTCCAGACAGGGGGATGCGAAATGTCAAGAACCATAGTCGTGTGCATGTCAGGAGCAACTTTGGGATGTAGCAACACCGGCAGCTGTGGAGGTTTAGGCTGGAACAACACACCGAGACGTGGGGATGCCATTTTGATTGTTGGTACGAGATTTATGCGAGTGTGCGCGCGCCTTTAAACCAGGCTGTTAGGTTCCATGAAACATGAAGACGAGGCATGACGTGGCGTGAAATGACGGACTCTGAGGAGATCAGAGAAATTTAGGTAACAGTAGTGAACATTGTCTTGCAAACTTACAGGCCTGTATCACGTATTGAAGTTTATCTCTATTATGTTTAAAAGTTCGTGGTTTATGAGTAACTCGTAATTAAAATAACGGGATTCTACTGTGCCATGTCATGTAAGTAGAACTTCTGAACTGATTTTGATTAAATTTTATGTTTGTAGTCTATACTCGTTGGCTTCTTCTGTTTTTTTTATATTTTTAAGGGCATGAAAGGTCAGTATTCACAAACTGAACATTTAGAGGCATTAACATGGAAAACGCGATAGATTTGCTACGCTTTGCGTGAATTTCCTAATTTGTTTACGTTTATAAGTGAACTACGTTCGGAAGTTGGTCTACAACAGGCTATTCAAACGAGGTATTCTGGAGCAGTGGTATTCAACCTGGGGTACGCGAAGACATCTTAGGGGGTACGTGAAATTTAAAAAAAATATATATATTATTTTATGATAAACACTGAATAATCAGTAGTGTAATTTATTTTAGATGTAGATTATATACTATGTATAACTTGAATTATACACCAACAACTTTGGGGGTTGAAGAGAAATTATATCTGGGGGTACGCGAACAAAAAAGGTTGAATTCCACTGTACTAAAGTATTTGAAGCGAGAAGTAGCAGCAGTTTCCTTTACCCCTCACCTCAGCTCTGCCTTTCGTTTCTGTTATATTCACGACTAATATCGAGCTTGTCCTCAAGATTTCGAATTTCTTTCTCACGACATTTCCAACTTCCATCACCTCGCCGATGTATGCAGACTCCATCTTGAATGTCAGGACCAGGTCTGAGAACAATTGCAGCCTAGACGCCTTGTCATTGGGAGCAGAAATAATGTGAATGGCTGCATTGTTCCGACATCTTTCAAGAGTTCTAACAAAGAAGACGAATATTTTGGAACAGATGTGAAAACATGCTAAACCCGGAATAGTTCATTTGCTTGGTTTGCTCCTCATTTTAACGTAGTAAGATGGCTGCATTTTGGGATGTAGCTTCGTGTAGTCTGGTAGATATTGACTGACGTTTCAGAGGTGCTTAATGCATCGTCAGGGCGACTACCCACGCAAACGTTATTGATTGATCGAATAATTAGAACGTAAGTAAGGTCAATGATGAAGATGCTTCTGCGTCTAGTAATGCTTTCAGAATATGACTAAAAATCCGAAACCGAATAGAACTATCGTTGGAAGCCGATGCTTGAGCTGACGCGACGCTGGAGTTAAAGTTGACTTCGACGTTGATAGTGAGCAACGTTACAAGGGCAATATACTGGCATGTTAGACACATTTGAAACTTAGGTGTGCAGTTCAACATAAAGGCACTATATCTTCCACTGTCAATAGATTTATTTTTATTAAGCAAGATAATACATGATTCTGGACAGTTTAGTTACATGTTTTGTCGGTTCTGATTCCACGGTCAGCGATCGGTGTGATATATATTTGCTTTTGAGATAAATTGATACTGTCCTACCATAATGTATTGGTTATTAGTCTGTAAAAGATTTCGTTCTATCGAAAGCATTTTGACTTCAGTATGAGCTAATGCTGGTGGCTTGCTGGCTAAAGCCTAGTTCACAACCCAACCCAACTTAGTGTCCAGTTGTGGAAAACGCGGTAGCGTGCTACTAGGCTTTTGTTCGGGAAGTACGCTATCGAATCTTTGCTGGTTAACAGGCTGTCCTGGGATATTGCGTAGTTTTCCTCAGGGCTTCGAAGCGAATCCCGAGCACATTGCCACGAGGTCGAAACTACCTCCGGGGCCCACACTGCGTCTGTCCAATGGTAATGTAGTCGATGTTAAGAATGTTTATACCTCCACTTAATCAAAGCAGCAGTATTTTTTTTCCTTTCAAAGCCAAAACTTAAAAAAAGAATTAGACTTTTTGTACCTGAATATTTCAATATGGATCCGACAGGTTTGAAAAAGAGCACAACTGAAAGATTTGAACGTCAGATGTAACTTAAGCGTTGTGAACTGATCTTATGACAGGTTACGAAAAGGCATGTTATATTTCCATTACGCGGCTTGGAATGAACCGGTTATGCCAGATGTTTTGTTCATGTTGTAATAGAAAGAAGATTCGACAAAATTACTAGTTAGGATACAATACGGTCTACTGCATGGTGAATGATGGCTGTCGCCCCCGGGGTTCTGGAAGGGTCAAAGTGCTGCTGCAGAAACTGGGTACGGGCACGTGACCCCAGTGGGAGGAAACAACAAGTAATGGGGTTTGGATGGTGCCGCCGCACCCAGCAAAAAATGAAAACTTTATTCAGTTATTGTTATATAAAATACATTTATTCTCAGTAGTCTGTAGTTAATTGCAAGATTGTTTCCGCGATCGTGTATCAGGATTGCCAACTCCAAAGATGTTTGCCCAGTCAGTTTCTTCAAACTCTTTGATGGATGTGAAAAAGACTCGACATGGGCGGTCTACTTTGAAAATTGTGTAAGGAACAATGTTGGGGAATTAGTGCTTTGTTTTACATATGGGCATAATTAAATTATCATCATCTTTATTATTGAAGATTTCTGTCTTCTGGGTTGTTGCGCTGTGTAGTCTGGTAGAAGTTCACCAACGTTTCAGAGGTCGTACTGCCTCCGTCATCAGGGCGATGAAGACAGAAATCTTCATACTCACCGCTGTGAAAACCTCAAATTATACATCTTTATTATTATTATTTCACGCCATGTTATGGGTATCTGTAAGCCAGGATCAAACTTTCTTCCTGAGGCTTATTACATAGCTGGAAAACACATTTTAAATTAATGAAGTGTAAGTAAGATCTTCCTCAAGATATGTGTTTTTCTCAGATTGACCGCCTTTTAATTCTTTAATTCATTCTTCCCTTCTTCTTTCATCATTAATGTGGATGTCCCGCCTCTTTGTTGTAGATGTTTTCACCTTTGTTCAAGAAAAACATGAGGGCAAAAATAAAACTCTTCAGTCCCAAGAAACTTGTCCCAGGGGGCGCTGTGGGTCACACGCTATAACTTCGCACTGAGTGAGTAAATGGGCAATTTGACTAGTTTCTGCTTCGCACTGTCGTCTCGAGCCATTAAGTTGCTTTGAAAATGTGCAAACGTAGGACAGCCGGCAGTTTCCAACTTGCAACAATAAACTTGAGGAATATCCTCACCGTCTTTAAACTAGGTACGATGGTCGTGAGATGATTACCAAAGTTCTCCGCCGGACGAAAAGTATGTCCCCACTTAAGTATTTATGACTAACGATAAAAATGATATGGGATTTTTGTAAAACGCGTTTGATTTTGTGTTCGTTCTTTAAATGTTGAGACCAAGGTGCCGATACCTTGAAGAGGAACTATTTTTTTTCAACCTTTCACATTGTTCAAAACAAAATAAAAGAAGACTTGAGGTTCTCACAGCGGTGAGTATGAAGATATCCGTCTTCTGGGTTATCGCCCTGATGACGGAGGCAGTATGACCTCTGAAACGTTGGTTAACATCGACCAGACTACACAGCGCAATAACCCAGAAGACGGATATCTTCAAAATAAAAGAAGCTAACCTTATTGGGAATCGAACCCTGGCGCCTCATATTGCAGGCACACACGCTGCTAACTAAAATGTCACTGAAAACGTAACTGCCTTTTCGACAACAACCATTTTGGCCACAAAGCCGGAAAAGGATCCTCTGCCATACTTCAAACCTGGAACCGAATTGGAGAGTTTCAGCTCCCTATTAATGTTTTCAGTATGTCGTTTTAACGACCCTATAAACTGTGTGCATTATATAGCATCGAATGAGGACAACGAATATTACCATGATAATCGTTAAGACTATGTTATTGACGCGTATGCAGATAATTAAATTCGCCAGTGGCCTAAGTTTCTGTGAACTACCTTGGAGCATTCACAGCCCAACAGAGGGTTGCGGTCCACTGGTTAATAACTCTACGATTGACGGGTATACAGTACCCACTGTGCTCTTCAGGCTTAACTGAAGTACAGTCGATTTATTATAGTCTTATACGGACTGTTTTAATATATTTCTCAGTCTCCACGGGTACCATACTAAGTACAGTTCTATTCATATGGAATGAGCTCGCAAAGACTCGTTGCTGAATACACACGATACAAGTTGAAAGGTGATATGTATATATTATTGTATAGTAAAATAAATACCGTAAACTAAATCCTTCCTCATTGTGGCTTACTTACATAGGCTTTCGTACGTAAAGCAAATAAACTTGAGGTGTAACGTTTCGAAGCTGTTGACTGTTAACTCCAGTGTAAGCTAGTATCGCACGTGTTAAGATTGTCGCATGCTCTCAGAAGTACTGCGTGTGTAAAAAGTCGTGAGTACATTGCTGCACTAAATGAAGAATAGACTAACAGTTTCATTCACTACGTTGGCCCTGGTTTCTTAAGCTCTTCGACTCAGATCGAAACTGCGAATAGGCCAGAGTCGTTGTGTATTTATTTCTGAAACACCCGGTATGTTTCGCAAGCTTTATTCTCCATTGGCGGCTCGCTTACGACAGTTGTTTGTCGCTTTTTTGGGACGCCCTGTTCTCCATTCTGGAGGCAATAAGAGAGAAATTGTTTTGAAAATACCGTAGTAACTTGATACGTGGTTTCTAAGTCTTTACTGTGGGTCTAGTAAAATCTTTGTGCTCCTGTCATTACAATGCATGCATTTTGGTTGCCATAAAAATCCAAATTTATTTACCAGTTGTTAATAGGTTTACTATCCGTGAAATACAGCAAACTGTTAGGTTTCTCTCTCCTTAATGCTTATATTTTTCCTTACTTGTTCCTTTTGACTAAGCGCATGCTGAAGTAACTGACTCCGGGGTTCTTTTCCCAGGTCAGGTACAAACACGTACAGACCAGTGGGCTTTCTTTTCTGGGGGTAAAACGGCCGGAGCGTGACTTGAGTCAAGGTTATGAATTTGTAGAGCTGTTATTATCATGGCATGAAGTTCATTAAAATTTGTTCTTTAACATCATTTGAAATAAATGAGTGTTTTACTTTGTTCATTGGGTACATCTTTGTAGAGAAGCTAGCAGTCGCTCATCTGGTAGATTGATTCTCGAGTTTTATGAATCTCAGAGGTTCGGTTTCGCATTCACAATAACCACCACTGCTGTGTATGCTGAGCTAGATGAATCTATAGTAGACCCTTATATTATTTTGAGATTCACTTTAATATTATTCTTTCCTCCACGCCCAAAAAGTGTCTTTCGTGGGACCTTCCGTCTAACATTTCGCATGCCCCTCGCAACCCATCCTCAGTTTGAAAGCGTGAAGAGTGGAGAAATTAATGGAAGCTTATGCAGTATTCGCCAGCCTCTTGTCACTTCCTCTCTCTGGAGTCCAAACATTCTCAGTTTTAATTACTCACTGAATTGATACGTGTCGGCATATAACTTAATAATAACTATTCGAAATGAAGTAAGTAACTTTGTGCTGCTGGAACAAACGATCTTGAACCTCAATACTTTCAATTATAATATGAATCTCGTGGATAATTAGATAGTAGGTTCTGGAATGTTCGATTGATTTATAGACGCGGCGTAAAATGCCACGTTTAGCAGTGAAAGTCGTCATTTCTTAATTCTGCGAAGGGAGGTAAGCTAATTTAATTCGTTGATCAGTGGAGCTTGACTTAGATACCCCTAAGTCCTAATTCCTGTAAGGTTTCCAATACTCCTTTGTTCTTACGCTCTTCTTTGTGCTGCGGGTATATTTTCATGAACAAAGAGGGCGTGTGGTTTTCAACAGAATGCTGCAGGGTTGACTGGTTGACTGACCGCGGCATGAAGGGGGGGGGGGGGTTTATGTGGAAACAAAACAAAAAAACCCTTAGGTATTTCCAGTAGAGAGTTAGATGGTAACCTCATAGAAAATTAGGGGTATCTAAGTTATTGAAAACATGGCTCAACGAATATGTTGGAAAGACGTTTTATAAACCAACTCCATGGGTCAGAATTCTCCTCGAGAAAATACGATAGTGGATCTGCTAGTATACGAGTACCCCTTTTAAAATGAATTTGGAATGTTCATTACCGCATTCACAAGAGGTCGCTTCTGGACCGTATTCAAAGCCACTACATGCTTTCGGGGCCTGCTTATTTAAGATTTGTTTTAATATTATTCTCGTGTGTGCACCCATGTCTCCTGAGAGTTCTTTTAAGTTTTCCAACGAAAGTATTTTTGTGCATCCTTCATATCTCCGTTCGTCCTGCATAATCTTCCTGTTTTATCCTCTTCTCTTTTAAACAACAATAAACATAAGTAAAACATAATTTTACTATATGTCAACTGTAATTTTTGTTGTACGGTAAAATCATGTTTTATTTTTTATGTTTCTGCATAGGAAACGGATGATGACAATTCTGCTTTCAGAGTT
This sequence comes from Zootermopsis nevadensis, assembly GCF_000696155.1. The sequence continues at coordinate 266,380 of NW_019060200.1, forward strand.
TTAACTCCCCGTTATGGTTACGATGTGAAGTGTCACAACGGTGCGTTGTCACCCCATTATACAGACCTAATGTAAATGGCTGTGCAATGTTAGTTCTATGTTAACCTGGATTCAGTATGTATTTTTGCACTACCTTGTGAGTACTGTGCATGGGATGCAGTACAGTTCTCCAATGTGTGATGCAACAGTACTGCTATAAGATCAGTATATTATTATAAATCCTGAACGTGGTCTAGGTCACTGTCCACACCACTTAAATCAGAGACCCCAATCAGCCATCTACAGAATTTATGCAATAAAATTAATCTAATTAATCTCATTTAAATATACAAAAAGTGCTGTTTAAATGTTTGTTAATTTTACGTTTTAATTTCATAATCTGTAGAACTTTATAGAATTATTATGATTCATTTCAGGTATGGAATATCATCTGATACACCGATATTGTGTCGAGACTTCCAGAAACGATAGAAATGCGTGAAGGCATCATCGCTCTTGAGATTATCGTGGTAAGTTCTATCCGTGTTAGTTCCCGTAATCGTGCAAGATGTTTTAATCGCGGGCATTTGAGAACGAAGTCGTGAGGAGAGTATTAGGATCAAAGAGAAAGGATATATCAGCATGGAGAAAATTACATATTGACTAGCTTCATGACAATAGCAACAGTCATAATAACGAATACGTAGCGTACGTCGTTTATGCAGGTACAAACGATGTCAGTAAAGTGTAGAGTAAGTGGAAACATTCGAAATTACTGTAAGTAATCTCTATTACACTGTATGCAAACGAGGTGTCGATAACGGCTGTTCTGAGAATGACATATTTGTTGTGAAAATCTGTAATGCGTAATATGTCAACTAATCCTTGGAGTGTGCTAAATCTTTCTACGTAGTCCTCATTCCTACATAAAATCACTTTTTAAATAGAGAAACTTAATAATATTAATCTAATAGTTTATATTATCACTGATAAATGCCAGCAGGACTAATTCCTTTGGCCTCTGATATGGCAGCACGATCATTTCGGCTGAAAGCCGGACGGACAAGACGTGGCCATAAGGCGTTCTGCGGTTTCGTTAAGGAGTAGAGAACACCCAAAAAAAGAAAAGCAGCATCGGCCGAGGAGATGACAAATCGGACGCTGTAAAGTCTCACTAGTTCACTAATACCGCACTTATATGAACTCATGTCGTGTGTCGTCTGAGAAACTGCTCTGGACACCCCTTTTACGACCATGTCCCCGAGCACTGTTGAGGTTTATTCTGGTTTATATGTATTTTGTTTATCACTGCTATTTCCTCCAGGCTTTTTCCATTGTAATATATTGTGTATAGTGTGCATCCCCTGCAGTCGTGACTCCTGACTTCGGGCCAGGTTACGGTTTCAGAAACAGAAAGTCTGTTTGCAGCGTTACTATGTTCTACTGCTTTTTGCATTTTATTGTATAGGCTTCACTGCTTTTTAAAATTGATTTTACGTACCTGTTTTTACTTGAAGAATGACGTTAGGAAGTGTGAATTAATTAAATATAAATAAAATGCGTATTTCTAAAACGGAGGTTGTGTACAGTTCGAAAGGAAAAATACTGCATGTAGTTGAAACAACAATGCATTCAAAATTTTTGTTGGGATATATGGGAGATCGAAACGAGGTTGGGAACAAAATATTAAAATGGAAATAAAGCAAACGAGATATATGGATTGGATTAAGTTAGCTCGAAAGATCGTCCGTTGGCGGGCTTTTGTGACCACGGGTTTTACGAAAGGCAGGAAATATCTTAACTAGGTGAACGACTATCAGTTGTTCAAGGATTGTGCTCCATGGTGTTAGTTGCTTGTTAGAACCAAGCAATATCAGTGTGCCTTAAAGAGGGTTGATGTTGTTAAGTGTGATGACAATAGAGAAACAGGAAGATATTCTTGTTAAATCTACCTCCTACTAATGTAACGTAACATCAGTGTAGAGGGAGGCAGGATATATCCACTCCTTACCAATTGAGTGCAGTCAGTAGGGTTTTGGTTGGCTTGAGACACTGATTCTACATGGCCACACATGTAATACATGACGTCTATGCCCACCACGCTGAACTGTGTGGAAAAGATACAGCTACATCTTCAGCATTTGTGTATCAGGTGGACAGCTTGTGGTATACTAGAAACTTTTTTTCGTCTTTTGAGGTAATTTTATTGATGTCAGCCCCAACTAATTGACGTTCTGCGCATAGAACAACTTAATGATGTTGATGATAATAATAATAATAATACTAAGCTTATTTGACGTCAGAATTTGTTTGCAAAAAATGTAGGCCTAATACAATATACTATCATGAGAGTTCAATTTGGATATTTCTTGTTCATATCACATCAAAGCATGAATTTTGTTATCAAAGGCAAATGCTTTACCCTCCGGATGACCTCGCATTAGAAACTGAGTTGGAACGATTCGAAAGCAACATTACAAATACTGTGACTGACGGGATCCTCTGCAATTGCAGCATTTGCAGACTGCACAAATCACACAATCAATCTCGTATTATTTGGTTTAGGAAATGTGTATTGTGTTTCCACACGTAAAATTGCTCGTGTATCTGCAGGCTATATTTTATGGGTATACGTTTTTGCTGTTTTAATTCCGAAATCTGTTTACGATAGTGTAAAGCTGAACAATTTATATTTTCTTTTTGTTTTCATTGTTCTAATATCCTTATCCACATTACGGAGGAGATTCCTCTTTCATATCGTCCCAGATCGGATTATGTATGTACTGTTTGTACCAAGCTTGGATATACGAGCTCGATTACTGGGTGTTTGTATCTGAGGTTAGCTGTATTGGATTTAGTTAGAATTGTTTTTGCACGTATTGAAATCGGTTCTATTTGAATTTCATCGAGTGGTGTCTATAACGTGGCTTGTGCTGTTGCGTGAGGGTTTCCTGCCAATTGTGTGTTCCATAAAACAATACTAAAGCCACATGCAGCACACACGACGAAAAAATACACTCTCTCATTTCGTATTCTCAGTCCCTTTACTGGTTAAATGTTTCTTTACGACCTATCAGTGACTACGAAGGGATGGCCTACTGAAATGTTACGTTGAACAGTGATGTGGGCTAGTCAGTGGAGCTCTGTGCGTCCTACTCGCAGGAGTTTTAATCTCACCGAACGTCGTTTATCTTCTGCCTGATCAGTTATGCTCGAATTCATCGCATAACAACACCTCTTGAGGCTTTCAAATTTTATAAAACATTGAAGGAGGGAATATGAACAGAGGGAGAAAAATAAATGAATACGGAATCAGGGAAGAAAAGTGAAGAATGGAAGATGGAAGATGAAGTAAAAATTTAAAACATAACTAAGTAACAAAATCAAACTAAAGTTTTTGCACAAATTGCAGTTTCTGTTAAATTGGGACACAGTAACAGACACTTTGCATGAAAATAAACCTAAGTTTCTGTGCGCAGAAGTGACCGGGTGGGGGAGTCCTTAGCCAGCCTCGCAACCACATGAAATCCTCCGTGATTGTAACGAGCCGGACAAGTGGGCATGAAAGCGCATAGAGAAACCGCGATTTGACGTCGCTAACGCCTTTCGTTTAGACCAAATCCTGGCTACTGGCCCTAACTTACTACTCAGTGCGTACATTTCCCTACTTGTTTTTGTTCTTTACTCCTCTCTTTTGCCTTTTGCTGAATGTCACTCCTCCAAATAGTTCAGGTATTGTATCTCAAAATAGACTGCACTCCCCTCCCCACTACTGAAACATCCTCGGTTTGTGACATGAAAAGGATCCGGAGTACCGATGGCGGGACAGTTATCTCCATTGCATTGGGATTAGATGGAGTTCAGAGATGTCCGATCGGACTGTAAAAAGTCGTGAAAGAACGCGGGGTGATGCGTGTTATCTGCTGACTCCTCTGAAGGGAGCTAAAAGTTGACCAAACAAGATTGACAGAGGACACGACTGAATATCGTGATCATCCAAGTGCGAGGACTTCGACGTGTACGTTGAACAGACAGAACTAAAGGCATTCTTTTTCTTATTATTATTTTCGTTGCATTTTTACCCCTTTTAGTCGTGTTTCCTTTGACGGCGGTCGAAGTGGTTTATTCAGTGACAAAAGAATTCCCCTTTTTTAATGTTCACCGTGAACCCATGGTGATGAATCCAGTTCACCTCGATGCATTGATGTGACTCTAATCAGGATCATCTGCTTACCTGGTTTAAAGTATTACATCACATCATTTTTATTAAGTGCTTCAATATCACAAACATTTGAACGTGTGATACACGTAGACAATTCTTTCAAACTCCTCTTGACAGTGATATTTGAAGCTGGAAGGTCGTCGAAATATTGAAAAATTCGGTTAGTACACAAACAATGCGTCTCCATTTCAGTGATCAATTGATTAATGCTTTTGGGGAACTAATCGCTGTTTACTCTGCAGTAACAGAAAACCCGTAAATACAGTGAGTTACAAAATGCAGATGGATGATACAGAGGCGAGTAGAGGACGCTGAGTTTAGGCCTATAGAGTTAAATGCCACGTGTTTATTTTGCGCTATTAACTAATTCACAACTAAAGAGAAGTTTATACGTTCTGAAGCTATTTGATGAACCTGCTTAAGCTGAGGAAGTAATATGGCGGCAAATTAAGGTTAATAACATTATCGTCAATGCTTACCTCGCCCTAGTTACCGCCTCTGACTAGTGGGAAGAATTAGTGTTATTCTTATATTCTGTCAAGAATTTTGAGATTACAAATATATTTTATATAAAAATGCAATTAACTTAAGGCATGGACAGATTTGAATCAAAATAAATGCCCATTAATTTGTTAAAGGCAAAACTACTGCTACTCACACTGATGTGACTGGGTTTTCCACAAATTTACTTAGATTTCACTTTGCTGACCGAACCGTCCCGACGTTAAGACGTAAGAACTGTGTACCTATACATGTAATTTACTTATTTTTCCTCAGTACACCGTCGTGATATCATATTAAACTGTTTACATTTTTTAAGTTGTGAAGTTCCCACGCTTCCGGGAATTAGAGTGTTTGTCTGTCGTGCCAGGACAGACTGACGGCAGTTATGCACCCAATTTTAGACTCTGTACCCATAACACTTATCTGAAACATGTAATAGCACTTATAATACTTCTGTAAGTTAATAACTTTGACCTCCTTATGTGGGCGTAATTATTGCACTTGAAATGCGTGTATGCCTACAGCATGTTGCGAGGTTATGAACTGTGGCTGTAACGGAAGCAAGACTTCTCAGACTAAATTTTTTACGGGAGAAAGATAAAGTAGTTTAATATAGGCCTGCTGCTGACTCACGTATATTAATATAAAAGCAGGCTCTTCGGATATCACGTGAAGTTTAATGAAACTCGATAAGTGTCAAAGCGAGGTATTATGAAGATTTAAAGTTTAGGAAGAAGGAATGTTATGAGGTTCAAGTGCCACATACTGTGATATGGTAGAACTAATGAAGAAAGATTATATACTAACAGTTTGAAGATTTCATCCATATAAGGGTCAGTGTGGAAACCAACAGATGGCTTGTGTAATAATATCACGAAACATGATGGACCCAAGCTGGGTGTGAA
>NW_019060200.1:277397-296449 GCF_000696155.1 Zootermopsis nevadensis
CCCAAAAAATCCCCCCCCCCCCCCCAACCTTCCACCAAATGTCTGCCGCTTGCAAGTAAGGAAAGTCTTTCAATATAACATGAGGCGAGGTTGTAAAAATGCTACCGGCAAGACAGAGGTAGAAGTTTCCTTGCATCCAGCCCTGTTGTCTACCTTTTTCCCAAATACATAATAGACATGGAATTCAGGTCCAAGGTTCTGCTGAGGACAAAGAGAACACCGCTGTGTGCCAAGGAGCGTGGCTCGAAGCGGGGGTTAAGAAGTGGGGAGGGACTGGTGTTCAAGGGTAGTCCATAACTGGCCAACAGTCTGCTAGAACAAACTTGCAGGGTGCCGAGTGAAAAGACTTAGATGAGTAGAACGCTCTCCGTGCTGTGTGTCAAAAACTCTAGGCGTGCGTTTTTATGCAGATACAGAAGAACATTTACTTCTATCCAGAAGTCAACGAATATTGTGTATGTTTAACGTAAACGATACGTAGTCCTATGTGGGCGGTAGATGACGACTGAAGTCTATTACACATACCACAAATTATTTTAAAAGTTTGCTGGAACTTTGGATTGAAACAGCATTTATACTTTGTGGACTATTATGGAAGTTCAACGTAAGTGAATGTGTTAATGTCACGTGGAATACAAGCATTGAAAACTGCAGTGGGAGCTGTAGAGGTGCCACATTGTGATCAAGAAGGTAGGTTCGTTGTAGACGAAATATAACTCAACAATATAATAAAATTAGAAAGTACTAACTACGGTAATGCACATGAAAATATTAGGAACCAAGAGAGACGAAGAAACAGTATTTGTTTCATGAGGAATTTCATAATTTGTGCTTCTCACTGCGTAGGGTTTAGATGCATTTCACAATCTTTTCTTTTTGAAGCCCGTGGTCTTCCAGATGATTTCTGTATTGAAAGCGTTTTTTTTGATTGAGTAAACCAGCCATGAACTGAAAGTGACTGTCTTCTGGGATGTTGCGACGTGTGGTCTGGTAGAAGTTTATCGACGTCTCAGACTTATTGCTTTCTTTATGAGGGTGATGGTGATGAGAACAGACACTTCCGAAACGTCGGTAAACATACCAGACCACACGGCGCAACATCCCAGAAGACAGTCATCGTCATCCTCACGGCCGTTAGGTGAGAATCTGAGTTTGCTGCCTGTGATTAACTGTTTTGTCAGCCTGTGTTTATCATATTTAAGGCTTTTGTTGAGACTGTCTGCGGCAGGCATGTACTCCAGTAATAGCAACACGTCGATCATGCACGGACTGAAACTTGACAACATGTTGACCAGATCACCATTTGAAAACAAAACCAAAGGTGAAGATTGTCGTGTCCATTTAAGCCAACAACCGTCACAAAGTTAGACTGTAGATGGAGGTGAATTGTCAGCTTTACGTCCCGGCCGCTCTGACCCCCGAGAGTCCTCGGTCCCCATTAGATAGGCTGGTAGGGACCCCAGTGGAGAAATATTCCAGTCCCTGCCTAGCCCAGTCACCACACGGACTTAGCTGTTCGTCTCAATAATTTATCACTGCGTCTTAATGGCGGATGGGTGAGTGGGGTGTAGATCCATGTATTCTTTAGATGGAGGTGATTGATGCTGTATCATCCCCAGGGAACAACCCCAGTTACGTTTTAGATAGGAGCATGGTTTGGCTTCACTGTCAGTCTAGATGTGAGGTAAAAACAAAGGTATACTCGTTGATTGTTTATGCCTCAAATTGAACGCCATATGATCTTAGAACTAAGGACCTTTTTCGAATTTCTGTATATCTGGAAGGTGATCTGCGGGCCCCGTTTGAATAACAAACGTTGTATATATTGGGTGCGTCGGTGTCTTTTTTTCCAAGACAGTGGAAGCCAACGTGGGTTTTGTTAAGTTCATTGAACATGCTGTGGGTTGTAGAAAATCCACTCAGCTGAACGTAATTCTCAAGTTCATCCCACCCCAGCCAGCACTTCATTTGCGATACAAACTGTCATGTCGGTATTTACTTCTCATGTACTTCACGTGACCGTCCTTTCGCTCCCGTGTAGATTAAACTGTGATGCTAATGTGATGAAGGTGTTGATGAAGCCCAGCACGCTTACCTTTTGAGTTTACACTACCTACTCCAGGCCCTTCAAAGGAGGAGTCTTAACGCTTTCTGTGTAACAGAACCCATGTGGGTGTGTGTGGTAAAGGATCCGACGTAAGGTCTCTTCAGTACCCTAACACTAACATGATATGCCCATCGTCCCCATCAGCTTACGTACTAGTAGCAAAAGTTTACGGTAAATTTCTCCCTTTATCTTTGCGTCTTTGTAACACTTTGGTCTCTCTTCGGTTGTTTAACATGTCCGCACATTCTCAGCGAGAATACAAAGGCGACTGAGATACCGTACCTTCTTATGGTAATTTCGTCGTCCCTTAGTTTAACTGTGCTCCGTTATATGTTGCCTGTTGACGGATTTCATTTCGATGCCTGTAGATCAGATATTTTAACCGATTAAAGAAGTGACTATCGATTGTGGTCTTCTGGGTTGTGACGCCACGTGGTCTTGTAGGTGGTTACCGACGTTTCGGAGCAATCTATCGCCTCCAAAAAACCTGAAGATAGATGCAATACGTTCCTCGAAAACGTCGGTATAAACTTGCAAGACGTGTTCACCGCCGTGAAAACGAAAAATGCCAAATAAGCGAATGCCAATTTGAACATCTTGTATAGAATTTTTTAAATAATCCATTCTTCTGTCCGAAGCGTTTGAAACCGTCTTTTTTATAAAACGATCTGGGCTGTTTAGTGTTACTCCGCTACATTGCACTGTATTTGTAAAAAAATATTGTAGTTTTTTTAACCGAATAAGATAAATTTCAGTGCCCTCGACTTCTCACGGGATGTCTGTTTCCTTATGACAGCATGCTGATTATCGAAGATAACCCTGAAAACTACTGACGTGGGGTTGGGCTTGTGTTCGATTCCCGCTTGCTACATGTTTTGTATACTCAGCACCAGCAATGCCATTTCTCCCACACGTCACTTTGGACAAAAAGTGACGTCACCGATCGACGGTCAGACCGTAGAAATGACAGTGTTGGTACATCGTTGCTGACGTTTTGCGCGTGTCGGTGTTAATGACAGCTTCAGTCCTGACATAACCTACAGACACACGCGTGATCACAGTTGTTCAGTGTGACATGTCTCACCCTCATCGTGCAAATGAGAACTGTGAATTGCGTAACATTCCCAACAACCCATCGATCCTCTGTTTTTAGTTCCAGTATTCGAAGCTTAATTAACAAACCGATTGTACGTTTAAGATTTGTCATCACAAATCGGTAGTTACTTATTTTGTCAACACATTTTGTATTTACCGACCTCGTAGCTTCATTATCATGTTTATAAGAGCACACAATTCGATACTATACTCAGCGAGTTGAATCCGGTCCACAACCTCACACCCAATTTCTCTAAGACCCATTTAAATACTACCCTAAGTATGATTTCCTACGAAAATTATTTAACTCGAAAGGTGGTTTGTCGAAAGTAATGTCAGCTTGGGGAATTATTCAAGATACTCAGATATGAATGCTGTCTAACTGTGGATTTTTTATTGCGATTAAAATGAGCTTCAGAAGGAAATTTTTATATCCGTCATGTATATGTAGTTGAAGTGTTAGCGTCTATTAAAATAAATTTCCTTTTATAAAATCATTAACACTATAGGATACAATATATGTATTAGCCTGGACTTCTGTATTGTGATTTGGGTAGTAAGTACCCTGTGAATACATTCGTTATGTAAAATGTACTTTTTTGTGCATGGAAATACAGCATCTTTGTTACAGATGGAAACATATGCGGAACAGAAAATTCCGAGCTGATGCTATGGGATACCGTTATAAGCAGACTTAAGTGCACGAGTATAAAAGGTTCTCTCAGACGTGTCTATTCTGGTACAAGTCCTGATGACTCAACATGAGGAATGCCCTAGCCAATTCTCTGGCTCCATTATTCTTACACAAACATTTTTGCAAGTACCAGAAAGATCGATCTGTTTTGTACAGGACAACCTGGGTAGGATGCCGAGCCAGACATAGCACTCAGGGGCAAATATCTAACCATAAATTGTTTTCATCTGTATGAAATCCAAGGCCACAAATGGAAAAAGAAAGGGTTGCTTAGTTCATAACGGCAAGCGTCTTGGATTACTTAGTTCATAACGGCAAGCGTCTTGGAGACCAAGACGTAGATAGTGGATTGCTATTGTAGTCGATCGTAAATAATTACGACGAGAGGGAGAATTCATGTAGCTGAGGATAGGGATTAGTGACATGTTGTTATGAACTAGGCAAAGAACTTTCGGACTGAAAACAAGGCCCAAAATGTCTGGACTAGCTGAGCAAATGTTATCTTCTGCGGAAGGACTCTGCAAGATGGAGTTATTTCAACATCTTGTCTGCTTTCCAGAACCCTAAAGATAGGTGATCTTATTTGATTGGTTATGTTTGTGTTGTATGCCATGATCTTGTACTCAGATGGAACACGCTGCTTGGAAAGGAAGTGTTAAGGCAAGGGTCCAGGACAAGGAAGAATCAATTAAATGGAGAAATGAAGGTTTCACATTCGTAATAACAAGCTGTATGTGTTCAGATTTTTAATGGTTAGACTCGACAGCACCTCACCGTAAAGACGTATAGGGGAGTGGAGGTATAGTTAGCTAATGACATTGCTATCATCGACAAGAGATGGGGTGAGTGGTAGTTTCACGCTCCGACAGTTTTACTCCGTGGAAATGATTCATAGTACCCATTGGATGAGAGGATGGGTGGATTCCACGGCTAATGTGTACGTGGTGAAGAAAACGTCTCTCAACAAGCCCTGAACCGAAGTGATATATCGAGCTGTATCGAACCAATTTATCTAGCGCCAGGCTGTCAGATGCGGCAGTTTATGTTCTGTAATTTGGATCAAATTACATATTGGCCAATAAATTTATTGTGCAGCATTTTACTGTCTTTCACTCTTGTCAGCGGGAACATATATCTATCTATTTATCAGCGTCTGTTGATATACAAGGCAAATAAACCGTCAAATTGTCGTATACTGACGTGCCTCCGGGCAAATTAAATAAGAATATGGCGTATGGCGCAACCCCATTAAAAGTAAGAAATACTCAGCACTCCAGTTTAAAGGAAAACTTTATCTATATACAGCGGAAAACACTAAGAACAGCTACAGAGAGAGCTGCCTGTCCAGCTCTTGCAGATAATCGTGGTGAGGTTAGCTATATTGATTTTAGAGTGCAGTCAATAGTTATATTAAAGAATGTTCAGCCAAGCAACACGAATTACTTTCACCGGCAATTTACAATGATATTTTTTCCGGTTCATCCCTTTCGCAATTTCACATCTCTCTTTTTGTCGTTTCCCCACTAAAGTTGTGAACTAAATTGGATCTAGAAAGCAATTTTGAAGTATCTAACAGAGTAAAGATCTGTTGGCAGCCTTGTTAGTACCTGACTGTCTCTCTTGAACACTTCGTGAGCTACAAGAAGCTTAACTTCCTGTTCTGTTACCCACAGGTTGTTTGCTGATGTAAGTGGGAATGAAATACATTGCACTGCATTTCCTCCCCAAAGCCAATTCTATAATTATAAAATTCTATGTTTCCCCCTCACCCCGCTCTCTCTCTGATCCAGCTTCCCCTCCTGTATCAAGTTGATTTTTATTATTTCTGTGAAAGTTATGTATATCTGCAGTCAGTATTTGTGATGTGGTTTCATAGCCACGTGCTCGTATGTGCGAGCGAAAGGAGTAATTAAATTTCTTGCGCAACGCTAATTATCTACAGTAGTAACAAGTTCTGCTGTACGAACTCACAATAGAATTAATAGCTAAGTGTACATGCAAAAAGTTTTAACTCAACGGTTCCAGCAGGAAAATGTGGATCATTTTTCATAAACGTAATATGGAGACTTCGTGATGCATTCTGTTCGCGATGTGTTTGAAGCGAATGCAAAAGTGTAGTGAGCCTGAACTAATCTCCATAGGCAACGGGAAGTCTCAGTAAGCACGGTTCATGTGATGTTTCTTTTTCTTTTAGCAGAATAACGTGCAGTGTTGGCTTATTTAACAACGCGGTTTTATCTGTATAGGTCATATACCTTCGAATAACAAGGCGATTATGAATGATAAGTTGGAGGGGGCGTGAATACAATTTAATTTGTTTTCCGGAGTGTTGACAGTTGAATCTAAAATTGCTCATTTGACTCAGATACGAATGATGTAACCGAACGTCATTGAGCAATTTGCAGGGTGAACTGATTCCTTGTTAGAGTGCAGTCAATAGTTATATTAAAGAATGTTCAGCCAAGCAACACGAATTACTTTCACCGGCAATTTACAAGGATATTTTTTCCGGTTCATCCCTTTCGCAATTTCACATCTCTCTTTTTGTCGTTTCCCCACTAAAGTTGTGAACTAAATTGGATCTAGAAAGCAATTTTGAAGTATCTAACAGAGTAAAGATCTGTTGGCAGCCTTGTTAGTACCTGACTGTCTCTCTTGAACACTTCGTGAGCTACAAGAAGCTTAACTTCCTGTTCTGTTACCCACAGGTTGTTTGCTGATGTTAGTGGGAATGAAATACATTGCACTGCATTTCCTCCCCAAAGCCAATTCTATAATTATAAAATTCTATGTTTCCCCCTCACCCCGCTCTCTCTCTGATCCAGCTTCCCCTCCTGTATCAAGTTGATTTTTATTATTTCTGTGAAAGTTATGTATATCTGCAGTCAGTATTTGTGATGTGGTTTCATAGCCACGTGCTCGTATGTGCGAGCGAAAGGAGTAATTAAATTTCTTGCGCAACGCTAATTATCTACAGTAGTAACAAGTTCTGCTGTACGAACTCACAATAGAATTAATAGCTAAGTGTACATGCAAAAAGTTTTAACTCAACGGTTCCAGCAGGAAAATGTGGATCATTTTTCATAAACGTAATATGGAGACTTCGTGATGCATTCTGTTCGCGATGTGTTTGAAGCGAATGCAAAAGTGTAGTGAGCCTGAACTAATCTCCATAGGCAACGGGAAGTCTCAGTAAGCACGGTTCATGTGATGTTTCTTTTTCTTTTAGCAGAATAACGTGCAGTGTTGGCTTATTTAACAACGCGGTTTTATCTGTATAGGTCATATACCTTCGAATAACAAGGCGATTATGAATGATAAGTTGGAGGGGGCGTGGATACAGTTTAATTTGTTTTCCGGAGTGTTGACAGTTGAATCTAAAATTGCTCATTTGACTCAGATACGAATGATGTAACCGAACGTCATTGAGCAATTTGCAGGGTGAACTGATTCCTTGAACAGCTAATTGCCTCTCAGCTGGTTAAGAGATTTCCTGCATTTTACGAAACTCGAAGGTTTACTACCCTATGTAATGGAATCTACGACTTAGGGTCTATTTATATAGGAACGTAAAGATAAGGACACGAGCCCTTGCCGATTTTTCAGAAAATATTATTCAACGTTTTTAAATGGAACTGTTTATATTGACACAGAGCTCGTCCGTTCCACGAACGAGTCTCGCCCAACTTACGTATCCAACGATATTTTTGGTGGCTGTAGAATAAATAGTTTTTCATGTAGATTCTGTTTGAAAACTGGCTTTTGTTGTAGACTTCTCAGGAAAATTTGTGATTTTACGTAGCTGTTTCTGCGTACCAGTTCTGATCTGCCATTAATTTCCGCAGTCTTCTTAGAGTTCACCTGGTTCACCAAGGAATTTAGTCTAGTAAACGTATTTCAGAGCGTTGGAGGCCGAGTTTTGTACAGTACAGACATTGATTATGCCATGATCTTGATATAGGCTACACTAGGCCTACTTTATGCGCCTATATGTAAATTAACCACTGTAACTAGGTCTGAATGGTGCAGTGGGTTTCTTTCGAACAGGGTGTGCTTCTGTCCACGTGTACAAGGTAATATTGGCACGATCAGAATTAGTTTCTAATCTCTCTCTAAGTCCTTACATTAAGATATACACGATTTCATTTGAACAGATTTCTTTACCTGGAATTAATTTATTTGCGTATTCAAGCCATTAACCAGCCTCGTGTGAGAGAGACTTTCACATGCATTCCTTTCATATCGGTGAAAAGGAGTTGCCTTAGTTACGTATTTCGTACCTGTAGCTCATTTTGCTATTCGGTAAATGTTATGTTTTAGCTTTCGGCAAAAGCCTTTGAGAATGTAACTGATTCATGAGTTTTGCAGTGCTGTGCCGTGCGTCTGAAACTTATTCTTGCAATGAAGAATGTTTATTAATGAATATATATATTTATTTATTTATAACTCGGGGATGCACAAACATTGTCTCCTAAATATTAGATTACCAACTTGCCCGTTTACTTATTATGTATATGTCGAGCGTCACACTAAAATTATGGTGTAATTCCTCATTTAAGATACAGGCGTAATCAAAATTGATCAGGTATAGTTTGTAGGTAACATGCGAATGGACAGATGCGACCTCCCTATTATTCGTTCACTTTATGGACTGTTTGTAAACAGCGCATTGAGGGTGTTCAGAGCACTCATCAGAATATTTTGACCGAAGTGACTGTAAGTGAGAGGAGAGTGGATACAACTGCATAATGATAAGGTTCAATATTCTCTTTCTTTACCATATGCTATTAGATTGTTTGTATTATGGAGTAGGAGGACATATAGCATAAATGAGAGAAATGCGTGCAGAATTTTGGTTGCAAAGGCAGAAGGGAACAGACCACTCGGAAGACGTTGACGTAGTTGAGAGGTCAATGTTAAAATGAAGATTGCCGTCATGCAGATTTGCGGGAGTTGAACGACTTTTCAGAGGATCTTAAATAGTGAAGGAGGGTGTGGGCTGAATTGATCTGGCAGAGGGTAGGGATAGGCGCTGGGGTCTTGTGAACACGGCAGTAGACCTGGGGGGTCCTATATGATGCGGGAGATTTCTTGACTCTGTCCTCAAAGACTCTGCTCTATGGACGTAATTACAAAACGAGAGAAGTTATGTAACGAAATTACATTTTTTATTTTCTCTTTAGAAGATGGCTGTGTTTTGGTATGTAGCACTGTGTAGTCTGGTAGATATTGATCGACGTTTCAGAGGATCCTCCATCATCAGGGATTGTTGATGTTTCCTTCAATTTAAGCCTTCTGAAAATGAGAAATGTGGCAGCGTATATGGGATCTCACAAGTATGACTCTCCTTTAGAAGATAGCTGTTTTGGTATGTAGCACTGTGTAGTCTGGTAGATATTGATCGACGTTTCAGAGGATCCTCCATCATCAGGGATTGTTGATGTTTCCTTCAATTTAAGCCTTCTGAAAATGAGAAATGTGGCAGCGTATATGGGATCTCACAAGTATGACTCTCATGTTTCAGTGACTGCGCTAGTTTCTGACAACCGGTGTTCGATTCCCGGAAGGAGTTATGTGTTTTGTATTTGCCACTGCGTCTAGAGACACTCTAGCGCCCTACCCAATAGATGTGGTTAGATAGGTCGGGGCGTGAAGCTGACCACGCACCTACGTCTATCGCCGTGGTTAAGAATGCAACTCTTCCATACATCTTCTTGGCTTGGCGCTTAATTAAGCACTGGAACAACTTCATCCTTTATACTGTAACGTCTAAAGAGTTAATGTTTTTCCTGTGATGGAAGTAGTACTACTGCATATATATGTATATTTCATTATCTCATTTGCCTCCTTTACGGGGCTTCCGCCCAGGTTTATGTAATAATCCGTGCCTCAGCTGCGATGCGTTTGGTTAGAATAAAACAGCAAGATGGTGTTATGTAATTTGCCTTTACTAAATTGAATATAACATCGTTCAAGCCGACTTATATGTTCAGCGAATATAATGTTAGGATAAATTTGTAGAATGCTATCAAGATAATACACACTGCACGTCTTTCGGAAGACATTGACCCCGTTATTGCTGTGTTATATTATATTAATTAAATAGCGCCATATCTGCCACAAGCAAACGATGGGTTGGACAGAGACTGAACTTATTCACAGGGCTGTGGAGTCGGAGTCGGAAGTAATTTTAGGTAGAGACGAAGTCGGTAAAAATGTACGGACTCCGACGTCGACCTCGATATAAAATCATAAGAACAATTGCTATACTGTGTGAGCCGACGGCGGCCTCGCGATTAGGTAGATTCAACGACGCGTTGAGCCACATGGTGTGGGAATAATGCTTTGTAACTTAGGCTCCGGTACCTTAAGAATACAACCTGTCTACAAATCAACCGATTTCTGCAATAACTATTAGACGTATTTTTAAATATAGGTTTTAAGTCAAAAACGTAGGCTGATGATTCACGTGGTGGTGGTGAAATCTCTTATGGTGTCATTTACCATTTTAGTAGGTTTACCCTTATTAATACATATTGAGGTATTATGAAGGAGTCAGAGATTTTAGTACCGACTTCACAGCTGTCTTTATTATACCTTACAAAGTGTTTACCTCTCTAGCCCCTGGTATATTTAGGCTCGACAATAACTAATATTTATCTTCTGTATAATGTTATTTGCCATTCGATAGATAGTGTAGTACCAGAGGAGGAGTTAGAGGAACACTTCTTCTGTTATTATGATAGAAGTGAAATATATATTCAAAATTATAAGTTACCATTCGTTTCACAGCTGGTCGTTATTTACTGTTTAGCTCAATTTTAGTATAGATTTTGATGAATTGTTATATTAAAAACAATTGAACGTGATACAGCTTCGTGAAATCGTTTTATCTGTCCAGTATTTTTATGGAGAGGTGGAATTTACAGAGTAGTGATTTTAGTCGGCTCTGAGCCACGCATTTAATTAACAGTTTAGTTAACATAAGAGAGAAGACGGGTTTAAAACAACGCCACAATATTGAAAATCTAGACGAAATACGAGTTTTGAAGTAATAGTCTGGCCTTGCACTTGTCCGGAGATTTGAGGTATACGTAGTGTTATTAATTACATATTAATACATAACTCGCGGGTCCCTTATTCACAAAATGCGGAACCCTGCTCTCGCTGTGACACGAACCATGCACATCTCGAATGTAAAATAAAAATTTACCTTTGAAGCCAGCTTACATGGCCCTCCTTCATCCGATCGTTTTAATAACATCTGGCGAGTAGCATGAATTAGAAATCTCGTCGTCTTGTAATTTTCTTCGTCACTTATGCACCCAGGAAATTAATTAGTAGGCCTAGCCTTTCAAGATTTCTGCAACGGAGGATGTCTGCAGGTCTGATCTGTTTCTGACAGCTCATCGGCTTGTTACTGCATGTGTGCTGGCTTGTTTCCAAAAACAGGTAATGTAACCCGGAGGAGCGTGCAGCTAATATGTGGCAAGATGCTCGTATTAGCATCTCACTATTAACGCTGTTAATTCATTAAGTATAAATATCCGCGCAGAAGACAGCGATGTTAAAGAAAGCGAGCGCTAGCATTCTTATCCGCTGAGATTACACAGGGTTACGTCATCACATTTTATGATACAGCATGTTCAAGATTCTCGACTGTCTGTGCCATTAATTTTGTTCGTATGTTATTAAAACATCTGTTCTATTAATTTTGTTCATATGTTATTAAAACTTAACACTGTTGCCTTTCTAATAATTAATTGTTGTTGTACACGAGCTTGGTTCGATTCTCTTTATGAGCAGAGATTTTGCTCTACGCGACCGCGTCTTACTGTTGTAGATTCTACTTGTAAATTTATGGCAGTTTCTTTGAATAACTTTCTATTCCTTTAGTCATAGTTTTGTACCGTCAGTGGTGATAAATTGCAAATAATACAAAACTATTTTCTTTTTTTAGATTTGAATATATTTTTCTCTGTTGATTTTACATGCCATATAGTGGTTCGTATTTTGTTGCTTGCCTAAAGCCACTGCAAGATATAAGCTTGGATGGTTGCAGGGTGCTTTTTACGATGCACATTCAGCACATCTGCCATCCCCTTGAAGGGCTAATATCGGACTTTTATATGTCCTTGAGAATAGTTTGAGCAGCTTCGATCATAAGAACCTCACCCCTTTTTCCAAAAGAGAAACTACTTACAACCAACCCCACCATCACTCGCAACTTTGTCTTTCCGCCTCCGCCTCCCCCTACCCCCTTGCTTTTGCCGTCAACAAATAAAGTCACAGAATGCCACGCTACTTTGTCATAACTTTGTGTTTTAATAATGTCATGGCTGAAATTGTAGCTTTTTTTACCCCCTTTAGAGAAACTAGTTTTTTCTTTGTATCATTTTTCGTATTTCACGTTTGTATTTTCGCAGTTTCGGATTTGGATGACATCGAGATATTAGTGTTGGTCTGAAAACATTCTTCATAACAAATGGAGAGAATTTCGCAAATGTAAACACAGAACATGTACAGACATTTGCGGAGCAGGTCGGGATGCGTCTGGATTTGTATTCTGGAATCAACTCAGTTCAAATCTCGGCTTGGCCATCAGTTATCGCGACTGAGGTGTTGTGAAATTTTCCTCACTGTCCCCGTAAATGCCACGGAAGGAAATTGCCGAACTACAAATGTCTGATTGAAGGACGCTTGGAAATCAAAATTCACAGCATTGATTTTTATGCTGTTTTGTAAACTTCGTAGGTTGTATTATCGTGTGGAATGAGATGGGTACGGTCTTGAATGGTAAGGAGTAGGGAAGATGTTAGACGGAGGTTGTCGCGGCCTATTTCAGCGTGCTATTTCGACATTCTCTTGCAGAAGGAAAGGAGAATAATGAGATATAGTCAGTGTAGGTCATGTAGCTGAGAGTCGAACCGAGTACCTTGACAAAAGGCCTGTAACCTTATCTGCTGCGGTGTTAAGAAAGACGGATCGAAAGTTACGTGATTTCTTCAGGAAGAATTTGTAGTACAGAAAAGTGCACTTTGGTATATGAAGTGTGATTAGTTTTGAAAGAGTATGTTTTATCTGAAATGAATAATTCCATTAGGAAGTGCAAATTCCAACCAGTAATTTACACTAACAAATTAAGTACCAAGACGCTTCTGTGATCTGTAATGGAGTACATATTTCATCCTGTTTCTTTGGCAAAGGCAGAATTAATACCATCCAGAAAGCGGCAGCAGTCCAGAGAATAGGAAAACTCTCTCTTCTCGTACACTAAGTTAAGAAATTATGTTTGGACGTAATGAAAATGGTGAATAAATTTAATTATGTCTGATGAGTTGAAGCTATTTGGTACTTTGCCAGAACGCGGATCCATTTCTGCAAGCAATTTATTCGCCTCACGCATACTCCATTACAATAGATTAACGTGGTAATATCTTAATATGTACATAGTTAATTCTTTTGTTACAGTCCTGTACTGCCATAATGGATATATTCTTGTGTAAAGTGATAATACGTGGAACGTGATAATTTAAGACTGTCGAGTTTTGTGTTGATTTCTTTATTTTGTGTTTCGAGAGATTCTCCCGAACTAAATCGAAATGAAAATAGTGAAAAATCAGGTTTTCACAGACGCGTGTATTGAGATGACATCTGCGAGATTTCACGGCGCAGTATCGCAGAGGGCAATCATATTCAAAATAGGTCAACAACATTTATTGTAAGCCTACAGCACAAAGTTGATGTAGTTGAGTCATGTAGAATGGGCGTTATATTAACTGGGGAACGGAAGAGCATGACATATTGGATTTATAACTATTTTTTTAAAACTCTTCTAAAAATTTGGATGTATTGATACTAATATTTTATTACATCTAACTACAAGCCTACATTATAGTTATTGTTTTACGCAGTCTTTGCCCCGATCAGGGATTTGAAATGTTCGTGTTGGCTGTCGCTGCTGCTGTAAAGAATTGCTGAAGGGTTTAGGTCAGTTAGAACTCTTATAAATTTAGAAGGTGTTATTATTGCAGGCTATGACTGCCCCTTGTCGAAACGTTATCGTATCACGAAATATGATTTATGTCGCATTGTGCATACGTGTCGGAAAGTAGATGGGAGGGTACAGTGGTCGGATAGTGATGATGGAGGACACTCAGAAACTGTTAAGTTTATCGATTTATTAACCACAGTTGGGTCTGAACGAGGTTTGTGATGATATTACCTCCCGGTACCCCCAGGCGTGCACCAGAAGAGACAGGCGACGTTCCCTGGCGAAGTTTATACGCTGAAATGCCGCCCGCTCATTAAATATAATTTATGACACGTGGCCTTATGTTATTAACATGATCGGCGTGTATAAGATGGCAGAAATTGTATCATAATTCATAACACTCGCACATATTCACGTGAAATTGTATATTCACTTTACTGATAGGTACCGAAGTTAAAGACGGTAGCTGCTGCATTTCTGTAGTTGCGGTGTGTAAGACTCACACGCTGTATGGAGTCATTACAACAGTGATTAATAAGCTGTCTGCATGCGCCCTTGCTCAGAGGTAGAATAGCAGACTTCAGCTACAGTAGGCCTGCAAGGAGAAAAACTGTGAAAGGGAGAGGGTTCTTATTCTCGAGGTAATCGGCAATAGCCCGTTAAAATATTACTCTTCGTGTGAACATCCTTGCTATATAATAACAGTCATAATCGTGGGGACGGTTGAATTCAATAGTAGATAATCTAAAATCGAGCGATGATGAATTTCGCCCCGACGATGGAATCGATATGTAATTTTTAGTAAGCTGAACACTTAGTTCCTTAAACTGTGCTTACTCAACTCAGGTTACTAAGTTGCAGGTTGGTGGTCTTATCTTGTTTAGGTCAAAAATAATTTTAGCGAATTGGCGGAATTATCTTGTTTAGGTCAAAAATAATTTTAAGGAACTTTCTTTGCGAACCAGAATAAACCGCACACAATAAGTTTCCAGCAACAACATTTTAAACGTAGCTTAGTAATTCAATCGTCTGAATTTTATAAAAATTACATTTCTCTGCCTTAGGACTCTGATGTCCAGATGATTTATTTCCTCTGTTGTTTCAGCATCTACGTTTTAACAAAATGGAAAGTTTTTTTGTATAAAAGTTACCGATTCGTTTTGTAGCATCAGACTCATAGATGTACAAGAATTAAAAGAATGAAATGCTAACAAGATTTGAAATGTGCCCCTTTTGTTTATTTATTATAGACACGATCTTATAATACGGCTCAAGTTAGACATTATATTAAAACGTTCATTTCGTTAAATTAACAATGCATTTCACCCTGTTCACATTTATTCAGACAGTTCATCTGAGATCTACTTTAATACTTTCTTCGTAGCACTATCTTATTTTTTTACGCGACATGGCTAAGAAGTTTCGGTAGCAAAACTTTCTGCATGTCTGCATGTATCCAGTTTTCGTTACACGACCTTTGTTTCAGCCGATCGTGATTTCTATGTTTCAAGTACGTGTTGCGTTACATTTTACAGGTGGGCTGTGTAAATCACGGACTTTCTCGTTATGTAAACGGCTCTGAATTAATTAAATTCTCGTCCATGAATCTGTACGCGAGACTGTGGTATGTGCCAGCCGTTTCATGAAATTGTTCGTACGAATTCACATTCCGTATGATGAAATAGCACAGTGGATCTACTGTGTTTAACGTCATGTTTTTGTAGTTGTTGCCTGCACTTCGGGAAAAAAAAAGTTGCAGGTCACAGCCCTGTAAAGGTACGAGTTTTGAAGTAATAGCCTGGCCCTCCACCTGTCCGGAGATTTGAGGTATACGTAGTGCGAAGTGCGTCGAACTTATATTATTATTATTATTATTATTAAGTGTTCTGTCTTACGACAGGTCCATTGCTCTGCCCAAAAAGAGCTCTCCAGTTGTCCCTATTCTCGGCTTCTCGCTTTAATTCCTGGAACGTCATCTTCTTTCCTTGTTTAAGGTCGTCGGTTAGCTGTATCAATCTTCTTCCTAGTCCTCTCTTTCCTTCAACCTGGCCTTCGATGATATCACTCATTAGTCCATTCCTTCTCATAATATGTCCCTGCCAGTTAGCTTTCCTTCGTGTAATCGCCTGCAGAATGCTTCTTTGCTCGTTGACTCTCCTCAATACTTCTTCGTTGGTCACTCGATCCGTCCACCTGATCTTCTCTATTCTTCTCCAACACCACATTTATAATTTTAGCTGAGGAACAGAACTTCAACACACGATGGCTCATGAAATATAAATTTCGATTTAGTTTCTTCGTTTATGAAAATCTGAGCGAGTGACTGAACTAGTAGCATGAATATCGAATGCCAAATAATTGTTAACCAAGGGACTGTAACGCAATGCCAAATGCAGGATTCTCGAAATGTGACGAACACAAAGAATCAGAAAAAACAACAACGTTGAAGTGTGACGACAAATCTGTATTACCCGTTGAAGTGTGACGACAAATCTGTATTACAGTGATTTTTACCACAGATTGTAGATCACAACACTCGGCATAAACTATAATTTGATTTGACGTTCTGTCAGTTGACTTTTATCGGGACATTTTAACTGGGCGTTTGTGTCAGTCCCTGTCCTGCATGGACATAACTTATCATAGTTATCATTCTGACAGTTGCCGTATCGACTCTGCTAGACTTGCCCCCTGGTTCCCGCTTATGGTATCAAACACAATACTTGCTGAAGGTTAGGCTGTGTTTGTGGTCACTGAAACCATTCTAATGTAAAATCTGTTCGGACTGTTATCCTGTTGTCAGTAAATTGTCAGTGTTGAACGTTAATTGCGATTGGATGGAACATGACAGTTTAATGCTGCTGCATCTGTTTATCGTGATGGATTCTGTATGTAATAGATGCGGAAAGTGTGTGGTCTGGTTCATATAAAGACTAACATATAACCCTACACGTGTTATTAATTTACATATCCTGCAGTTTATAGAGCTGTTCTTTCAATCCTTTAAGGAACAGCATATCTGCATCTACCACGTTCTGACATTCAGTATCTCTGTATTTCGTTCACAGAGCTCTTTTGTTGGTTTCGTATGATTCTCCTATCAAACAGCTATTGTTTCCCCAAAACAGAATAAAAGAGAAAATCTTTACATCAGGGGCGCGTTGTGTTGTTTTTTTAAACAGGGCTTGGATTTATAAATATTAGCTTTGTGTTTCAAATGGTTAATGAAATATTTTGTTATTGGTGTCCCAAGATACGTAATATCAGTTACAAATCAACAACTTCCTTGTATCACTTGAACGTTAATTATTATTTTAAAGTTCGTGTTTCCATGTAATTCACATCCAAAGCGAACAATTATTTTCGCAAAAACAATTAACTCACCAAAATGCAACCTCAGACATTTCTCATGGTAACATAATACGGGACTTGAATATGCAAATGTTTGAGTAATTGGTTATTAAACTGAGGTCTAATTGCATTTGCTTCTCTATCTCTGTTTCTCCTTGTTTCATATATTTACATTTTCATCGCCTCTTGTATGTCTTTTATAGATCTTAGGTGGTTGATTGACTTCGTTCGGGCATGTACAACTTGTACGTAGTTCATACAGTAAGAAAGATTTGAGGTTATGTATATACCAGCATACTACTGACGACTGATGGAAAAAATCACGGGTAAACAAAATGTGAGAAGGGCTTCGGTAACACGAGAGCTGAAGATGCATAAGTGGTATATGGTTATGTTTTGCAAGTGAATACTTGGAATGAGGATATAATGTTCCTTGTGCACGAATATATCTGCATTCGCTGCAGGCGAATATGGTCTGGATCCATCTCTGCCTTCGCTGCAGGCGAATATGGTCTGGATCAGCTTTTCATTATAGATTGGTTGATTATGGGGGTTATGCCACTAAAGGAGCATCTCATATAACCACATTCATACTTCCCATATCTGTTCTTGATGTTAAATACAGCCTTCAGACGTCTTTTCCAATTACATATCTTCCCGTAGGAGCAGTTAAAGAGTTGTTTAGATTTTTCCTTGTCCATCACTTAGCACCTTGCTCCTATCTGCACTATGAAATGAAAACAACGTTTGCTACTATGAAACTTGATTGCTGAAACTGAGACGGCTTCATCTATCAGTGTTAACTCTTGGAGCATGTCAACTCGCCCCCTGTTCACCTCACCCATCTGTATTTCTCATTCACTCACACACTCACATATATACAGAGCTGTTATTGTGATGAATGACCACAAATCTGGTTCTCTACTTCGTCTTTTACTAAGATTGACATCCAAATGCACTTTCCTCCAAACGGCCTTGCTGTCCTTCCTTCCACTTCTTCCGTCTCTTATTTTAGCTCTTAAATCACACAGTACAGGGTTTCAAGTAGGCTTTGCCACGAATCAAAAACTGGTGTACTTGTTTACGTTAATTTCGTATGAAACAAAGTTTGGTACTTGGTATTAAAAAGTTGAGGTTCAGATTTGTTTTCATGGTGTTTTAGATAAGGGAGGATGGAGTTGACACGAGTGACATAGTTTTAAGTGAGTTTAAGCTTTGAATGTTTGAAGATTTCTGTCTTCTGGGTTGTTGCGCCGTGTACACTGGTCGATCGCCCTGATGACGGAGGCAGTATGACCTCAGAAACGTTGGTAAACATCGACCAGTCTACACGGCGCAACAACCCAGAAGACAGAAATCTTCATACTCATCGCCCTGATGATGGAGGCAGTATGACCTCAGAAACGTTGGTAAACATCGACCAGTCTACACGGCGCAACAACCCAGAAGACAGAAATCTTCATACTCACCGCTGTGAAAACCTCAAATCTTACATCTTAGTAATGCTTTGAAAGCAGGGATCGGCTTTACTTGGGTGACGAACAATTAGGACGAGATAATCATTTACATCAAGAAACTGCATAAGTCTATAGAAAAAGATATGCGAATTTAAATAATTAGATTACGACCATGTTCTGGCATTTTCTGTGCCAACTTGTTCAAGAGCAAGCAACGCTTGTGTGGTAAATTATCGGACAACTGAAAAATGAAACATTCAAAGTAAGATTTGAGGTTTTCACAGCGGTGAGTATGAAGATTTCCGTCTTCTATAATGACGGAGGCAGTATGACCTCTGAAACGTTGGTTAAACT
>NW_019060201.1:0-21985 GCF_000696155.1 Zootermopsis nevadensis
AAGGCATAATAGAGTATAAATATCATTTACTTATCTGTGGCATGACTTCCATACAAAATTTCAATAATTTCTGAGCATCCATTCGCTTTTTCCAAAATTCGTCGCAGGAAACCATTTTGCTCTTATCCAGATTACCCCGTTTTGGTTGGTTGTTTTAGGTTAGGTTAGCTTAGGTTATTGGGGCACCTGCCCAGACTTTGTTGCGCAGTGCAGTCATGATGTGGGTATGTGAGGTCACCTTGTGTTCTTTATGGTCAATTGTAAATTATTAAACACCCAAAAATTCGATTCTTTCATTTTAAAAAAAATATTGTATTCTGGCTTTCTCTTTCATACCTAATTTAAACTTATTACAAGGATATTATATTGGATACATACTTTTAGTAATTGCAGGTACACCAATCACATATCACTTAAATATGATGTTATTGAATATTTCATTGAGAATGTATATATGTTGTCACACGAAGAAGAATTTATTAAAATATTTGTTTATTTTTATATTACAATACATGTAATTACTACAGTGACCCCATTCATCGTTATAAAGAATAAATGTTTTCAAATTACATAGGTCCAGCTTCTGCAGATAAGCGATATCTGTATATGATTTACGTGTTACTAACTCTTACAAACGTCTTTACTGGGCACACATGACATGCAAATGTCACATTTGAAGCAGACTTGTAGTTGGTGTGCAGGCTTTGTTGTACACATGAGAAAAAATTCATTAAAATTTTTATATGCTTTTAATTTACACTTTATGTAGGAATTACAAACATCAAATTTTTCGTCGTGTAATATATAAAAATATATTTATTTGTTAGTTCTGCACTGTTTCTGCTGCTGTGTTTGAGGGAATTTTTGGCTGATGTGATTTACGTTTTACTAATGGAAACATACTACTACATTTTGCTTACGTCACTCAAAAAAAATGTCCAGTTACACTCATTTTCACAGGTCGAAGCACCCCGTAGTTTCAGACGAAACGCAGGACATTAATGATTCCGAAGATTTGTGTCCTTTGAGCTCCTCAAGTGTCTTTAATACGGTCCTCCGAAATCCTATACTTCGAAATGAATTTAAATAACACCACCCCGTTCATTCAGGAAATGAATACCTCTCAGGTTCGTGATAAAATCAATACTGACAAACATTGATATGCTGGCATTTAAGACTTGATGCGCGCGAGTATATAGATGTCGTTGTAATCGGACGTCGGCAGACATGTTTCGTTGCTCGATCCGGTAGATTGCGTCCGTGTTTGAGCTCTGCATGTCCTTGGGTATCTAGGTAGATAATTGTTCGATGTATGAAACTGTATCTGCGCTCCATCTCGGTGTTCTGGATTGCAATGTCCTTTTACGTAAGTCCCGTACCACGCTTGCCAAATGTCCGTAAATAATTTCTGACAATTTTCGATTTTAAGCTCTCTGATAGTGCATTATATTACTGAAATTACCTAAAATATTTTCTAGTATTTCGATTTTTATAAGACCATGCTTTTCAGCAAGTTATGGAAGATAAACGGTGCTCACGTGATTTAGACGTGTTTAAGGTTAAAGGAAGTGGCATGTAAAATATAATTTTTTACCTTAAAAATATGCCTCGGAATAAATGCGTCTTGTACAAGGAAGGTTGCTATTCCAGTGCAGATGTTATTTGAATTCGGCATTTGTCTAATTTTAGTTCACATTTGTTGCTGTAGCTCCCTTTATGTAATTTGTGACAATTTACAACACAGTATTGCATAAATGTAAGACTTACATACCCGTTGAATTTCAACGGATAAGATGCTAAAAGAATTTGTTCTTGAAGAAACTGAAATTTGATGGAGGTGTGTTCTGTAACAATTGAATACAGAATATTTTTAAGAAACTTCTTAAACTGTCCGGCTGTCGTATACTTGTGTTTTTTTACATCTTACCTGCTCTTTTGTGTCTACGAGAAATTAAAGAAAAAGAGAGATAACATAATAGACGCCATGATTAAAAGTGCGACAGTTTCAAAGCGCTGCCGTACATAGAATACGTACACTATTACACACAAAAAAGATGCTTTTACGTGAAATTCATCAAAATGACTTTTTCTACGAGATTTACGTTTTGAAGGGAACTTTTTTATTCTGAACGTTATTTTCAAATGGGAATTTTAATAAAGATTACTTTCGGACCATCGTGTCCTAACTCCTGTCCACTTGTAATAAACTGTCTACGAATCCGTAGATTTTACTGAACTTACTCGCTGAGGCCGGAAGTAAAGCCGGCGGTCCCATGTCGTACAATTACGGCACGTAAAAGAACCTTACGAGATGTTTCGTAAGGAAAATTCAGCGGCCATTTCTCACACTCCCCCAAAGAGTCTCCTGATAAACCGCTAGATGGCTCTGGCAGTCAAATCAGGATTGAGTAGAAATTGTGCAGAGAAAGTGGTCTGGTCACTCACTACTTCACGCACGACCAAGACATAGAAACCTCCGTAAAGGAGGCGGTGAAAACCCACAACAGGATTGTAGTGCCTAGAAACAACAAACGACTCCTTGAGGACACTCCATATTTTTTATTTTCAATATTCCATGAATAACGCGACATTATATAGCGTCGGAGTTACACTAACGTAAATTAATGTTTTTCTACGTGTGTATAACGTAATTTCCCGCTGTAGAGAAGAATGTAAGTCAAGTGTGTTGAGAAAATCTGGATCTGAGAAACACGAGGATGGAGAAATTGAATGGGTAATGAGGGACATAACCTAACTTTCTTGTTCTCGTAATGTTATTATGGTAAAAAGGTGAAAGATGACTAGATGGGTGGTTCATGAAGAACGCATGGGAAGATAATAAATATATATAAACGATGTTTGGAAGTTCAAAAGCAAGACATAGCAATATGATAATGATAATTGTTGCACTATGCAGAAAATGATAGTTGATTGTGATTTTTAGGAGACCTATGATACGATTTAACACAATATATTTGTAAATGTTGTTATTCCCGAAACTTTACGCACGCTAAATTTACCATAATGAATGTCATAATGTCATTAGGAATGTCGTCACAGTTTGTAACACTTGGCCATTATATGTGGGGCAGATGTTTTCCAAAAAAGCTTGTGTTATGTTTCTTTGGACTCGTTATATTTAATTAAAGGTTCCTTACTCCATTTACCAGTAAAACTAGAGTTATCGAATCGTTTCCTGAACGCTACAGAACACGCGGTGAGTCACAAAAACCCTTAGATGGTTTCATTACAGCTTGAGCGAGGCTGCACAAACAATGGACCAACTAAATTGGAAACTCCTTCACGTTGAATTGGATCAACACCTCAGCTACTGTAACCGCTCATCTGGAAGTAGTTAGGTTTTGTTAGTTTTTCTTTTGTGTGTGTTTCCAGTATTTCAAAACCTTTGTGTAAGATTCTAGCACCACCTGCAGAGAACAAGGGTGGACTTCAGCCCTAAGAGCTAGAAGTCATGTTTAGGCCATCTGTTTAACATCCGATTTCGACTCCGTCTACGACAGACAAAGAAGTGCCTTTAGGAGCAAGTGTGGAGGATCATGTTGGGCGGTCCGTGAGAGGTCTCTCTCTGACAGCGGGGGGTGCTTCGCACCAAGCCCGGGACCCAGGCGCCGAAGAAAATTAGGGTAGAGACTCACTCTTGTTTAAAGAATTTGTTCTTGAAGAAACTGAAATTTGATGGAGGTGTGTTCTGTAACAATTGAATACAGAATATTTTTAAGAAACTTCTTAAACTGTCCGGCTGTCGTATACTTGTGTTTTTTTACATCTTACCTGCTCTTTTGTGTCTACGAGAAATTAAAGAAAAAGAGAGATAACATAATAGACGCCATGATTAAAAGTGCGACAGTTTCAAAGCGCTGCCGTACATAGAATACGTACACTATTACACACAAAAAAGATGCTTTTACGTGAAATTCATCAAAATGACTTTTTCTACGAGATTTACGTTTTGAAGGGAACTTTTTTATTCTGAACGTTATTTTCAAATGGGAATTTTAATAAAGATTACTTTCGGACCATCGTGTCCTAACTCCTGTCCACTTGTAATAAACTGTCTACGAATCCGTAGATTTTACTGAACTTACTCGCTGAGGCCGGAAGTAAAGCCGGCGGTCCCATGTCGTACAATTACGGCACGTAAAAGAACCTTACGAGATGTTTCGTAAGGAAAATTCAGCGGCCATTTCTCACACTCCCCCAAAGAGTCTCCTGATAAACCGCTAGATGGCTCTGGCAGTCAAATCAGGATTGAGTAGAAATTGTGCAGAGAAAGTGGTCTGGTCACTCACTACTTCACGCACGACCAAGACATAGAAACCTCCGTAAAGGAGGCGGTGAAAACCCACAACAGGATTGTAGTGCCTAGAAACAACAAACGACTCCTTGAGGACACTCCATATTTTTTATTTTCAATATTCCATGAATAACGCGACATTATATAGCGTCGGAGTTACACTAACGTAAATTAATGTTTTTCTACGTGTGTATAACGTAATTTCCCGCTGTAGAGAAGAATGTAAGTCAAGTGTGTTGAGAAAATCTGGATCTGAGAAACACGAGGATGGAGAAATTGAATGGGTAATGAGGGACATAACCTAACTTTCTTGTTCTCGTAATGTTATTATGGTAAAAAGGTGAAAGATGACTAGATGGGTGGTTCATGAAGAACGCATGGGAAGATAATAAATATATATAAACGATGTTTGGAAGTTCAAAAGCAAGACATAGCAATATGATAATGATAATTGTTGCACTATGCAGAAAATGATAGTTGATTGTGATTTTTAGGAGACCTATGATACGATTTAACACAATATATTTGTAAATGTTGTTATTCCCGAAACTTTACGCACGCTAAATTTACCATAATGAATGTCATAATGTCATTAGGAATGTCGTCACAGTTTGTAACACTTGGCCATTATATGTGGGGCAGATGTTTTCCAAAAAAGCTTGTGTTATGTTTCTTTGGACTCGTTATATTTAATTAAAGGTTCCTTACTCCATTTACCAGTAAAACTAGAGTTATCGAATCGTTTCCTGAACGCTACAGAACACGCGGTGAGTCACAAAAACCCTTAGATGGTTTCATTACAGCTTGAGCGAGGCTGCACAAACAATGGACCAACTAAATTGGAAACTCCTTCACGTTGAATTGGATCAACACCTCAGCTACTGTAACCGCTCATCTGGAAGTAGTTAGGTTTTGTTAGTTTTTCTTTTGTGTGTGTTTCCAGTATTTCAAAACCTTTCTGTAAGATTTTAGCACCACCTGCAGAGAACAAGGGTGGACTTCAGCCCTAAGAGCTAGAAGTCATGTTTAGGCCATCTGGGTAACAATCCGATTTCGACTCCGTCTACGACAGACAAAGAAGTGCCTTTAGGAGCAAGTGTGGAGGATCATGTTGGGCGGTCCGTGAGAGGTCTCTCTCTGACAGCGGGGGGTGCTTCGCACCAAGCCCGGGACCCAGGCGCCGAAGAAAATTAGGGTAGAGACTCACTCTTGTTTGAAGCCACGATAGCGGAGGTTCTAGGACATACTGGAGACTGTATATTGTATAGAAATAAATAGTAGTGCCTTCCAACTTCAATCCGAATCATTATTGGCTGGTGTGATCAGGCCGTTAACACAACCTGAGACAAGAGCTACATCCCGACTAGCTAGCCCCTAACAATCCTACACCCCGGAAAGGCAGCTGTTACGAGGCCACGAGCAGTGGACGGTTACACTACTGAAGAGTGGCTTCCCCCGAAGAAGGGACTGTCTCATTGCGTCTCTGTCTATGCTCTTTCCGCAGATGGTTAAGGGAATGCAGATATCTTGAGCTTACCATCTTTTAAAATATCACCAGTGTGATGACAATGACAGCTTCACGGCCTGACGTCAGTCAAATATCAGGAACAGTTTGAGATCTGAGGTTCTCACTGTGGCGGTCTGTGGAGTGCGCGCTGTCTTCAGTTCTGACGTCGTGTGGCCTTGCAGATATTTACCAATATTTCGGAATATTCACGGCCGACACACTGAAAAAAAGTTCACATTGAGTAAGTGCTCAGCGCCGCTTTAGCAGACACTGACATGACGTCATATAGCACAATTTTGAGAAACCCACAGAACATTTAAGTTCTCCCAGAAGATAAAAAACCAATTTCTACCTGTTTTTGGAGTAAAATTCAGATCAGACCGTTTATCGCTTGCTTCTGACAATCTTACAAATTATCACGTTCTTTGTTCACCCCACATCAGCTTTTCTCAAAATTTCATAGTGAAATAATAATTTCTTACGAATATATTTTTCAATGTTCAATGCTATGTTAATTTCTGATCTGGGGCGAGTAATAATATATTTGTAGACACAACCAATAAGTGTAAAAAGACAATTACAGATTTCCAAGTGAAAAGCGATGTTCACATGTTTTGAAACAGATATCTTAAGGTTCCAGCTTTCTGGGATATTCTAACCGTATCAGATTGTTCAGAGAACGCAACCATTCCACAAATTTTAACATTTACATGTCTGGAATTGAGCGTTGAGTACTTGGACGACCAAAGTTATGATGCAATGCTGTTAAGATACGACATCTCTGCTCACGCAGACTGGCAGACATACTGGTAGGTAGAAATATAGTGCGTTCACTGATAAAATTGAAAACAATTCCAATTCTTCAATTTCTATGTACTCTTCACTCTGTATCATTCACAACACGAATCTAGAAATTCACAAATGATTTTATCGGAAAACCTAAAGGGGAAGTATGACTTGGGAGGCTTAGGCATAGGGAAAAGGATAATATTAAAATGTATCTTAAGAACATATAGCGTGAGGACGTAGATTGTATCCTTCTGGCTTGGGATAGGGACACGTAGGAGGCTGTTGTGAACACGGTGATGAGCCTTTAGGTGCTATAAAAGAGGAACTTATTAACTGGTTAAGCAACTTTTAGCTTCTTAGAGACTGTGCTCCAAGGAGTTATTTAGAAGAAGTTGCAGTTAGCTGCTTAAGTGACACGTAACATTTTATTCTATAAACTGAGAGCAGAGGAATTTCGCCATGTTTCACACCGATACAAACAGCAGGTTTTTTTTTAAATTGTAATATTTACGTTTTTAAATGGGAAATTTAAACAATATGCTAACTGAGTGGTGGCAAGAATTTCCATCATTTATAATTTGCTCTATATTTACTCACTTATACGGATTTGGTTGACGGTGTTGTTACTTCAACGAGTTTAATAATTTTAAGTACACTTTAAGAGATCCAGTGTTCTTTCGCATTCATGTTTGGTTTCTCTCAAGTGGGAATCAGCAGATTGAGTCCTGGTGGATTTAGGTCAGCAGTGAGCTGACGTATTTAGTGGAGAAGTGACATATCCCACACTAGCAGCCTGTTTCTTTGGATCGTTGCGTCCATCTTGTGAAAGTTCCTTGTTAGTTTTCAAATTAGTCTTCCTCTTACAACTTACAGAGTTTATTGCAAGGAATTTCACTGGGTGTCCGTTCAGGTAATCATTTTCAGCTCTGATCCTGTTTAAATGAGATTTTTGTAGTCTCTTTCCGCCCTCAAACGACTAAGTTCGAGCCTGCGAAGTGAACAGAATTTTCATGGGGAAAACTTCTCAGATGTCATACGATTTGAGAAGATTTTATTGTATCTCAGATGTCCGTAAACAAATCCTACAGACTTAATTTTCTCGAGGACTTTCAGCTGCCACCTCTCGGAAACAGATCAAGGTAACACTTACGAAATTGGCATTTGATATCTCTGTACCGATCCTCGAACGCCGAAATAACCTCAGATGTTTTTAGAGCGTCATACTAACGAAATGATAGTCACTGCAGCTTGTAAATAGATCGGGCTTCATTCGGACGTAAGAGGGTTAGGGGCAACGTACTTGGAGATAAAATTCGGGCTCGTGCCAAATGCCCTATTGGCCGGGCGAAATTCTAACATTTCGGTCAATGCAGACGAATTACATTAAAATGAATCTGATACAAACAATTTAGAAAAAGTGAATTTGATTTAACTATCTTGTAATCTGTGCGGTAAACTTTGAACTCTACACCTGAGGATTTAGCTGATAGTCTACCGGTGACTGCTGAAGTCTTCCAATGGCACGGAATCTGAGAAGAATTGGCGTACATACGTACGTACGTATGAAAACATATCCGTGTGTCGTCACGCTATGAAGTTTTTGTTTCGATAAGAAGCCAAATATATTTTTGTTTGTAGCAACATTAGTGGGAGCTGAACATCTGAAGTACGTCATCGCGTGTTAATGTTAATTCGGAAGGTCTACTTGAAGGCTCGTTTACTTTTTGTTAGACCGTGGTTTCACTGTTAGGCACGAGACAGTTTTTCCCCGCTGTTGTCCGATTTTCTAACATTTTGTCAGTGCGTTACAGAAATCGTAAAAAGTTTTAGCTTTTATGTGTTTTCGTGTTGATAAAGTGTTGCTCTGATGGCGTAGCCGTGAAAGTATGGATTATGGTCTTTTGGGTTGTGACGTCGTATAGAGTTGTAGATAATTTTGCTAGAAAGCAAGGCGACTAACAGTATTTCTCTTTTCGCTGGATACGAAGGGATTATTTTTCTTCCAAAATGTTAGTAACCGACTGTCGTCCAGTAAGTTGCATACTTAAGTTATTATTTTTTATTTGTTCACGTAAGATCAATCCTGCGACCTAAGAAAAGATGGCCCATTTAAAAATGTGGTTTCTTTTTCGTCTTGCGTTTAACCTGTAGTCTCTGCCTTACCTGGACGGCGTGTTCTAACTCGACGCTTCTGTCATAACTGCAGTACATTTTAATTGGATGTTAGGTTGGTATTTAAGAAGACAACATATTTTGGAGTTTGGAGAAGTGTCTTGTCCCGATCTTCCTTTTGACAGGATAAAATAAGTCATGTCGAAAACTGTCCTAACGATCACTATCGCAATTTCTCGCTTATATTCGTTCCGGTCTCAGAAAAAATAATGTTGTTCCTCTATCTTCAAGACGACGTCTTCCTAACAGAGATCATACCTTATCTGGTAATTAGAGAAAACAAGTACTTCACTTGTTTCAGCGATACGAATAATTAATACAGTGCAGAAGTTCCGTTATAAGAATACGAGCTTTTTAATAACTGTTTTGTTCTATTTCATTGAAATTCTGAATTTTTATAAAACCCAGTGATTAGTAAATTAAATTAACGTTTGAAATAAGCTGTGGGATGTTTGTCAGGTGAGTTTACATTACGAATCCCACAAGACAGTCCCAAAGCCGAGCTAGCATGAAACCGCCAAGGATCCACCTACTTGCGTTTTGAATAAGAAGCTGAATAGATTCGCGGTTTGTATGATAGATCCTTACTCCACTAAGTCTGTCGGCTTGCTTCTAGAGTTTCCCTTAGTCAAACAGATCCGCGCGCAATTATCATGTAGGTTTTAGTTGCAGCATTGTCGTTTCAGAGATTACAGGAAACTGTGCAGCATTAATTGAACCCCACACACATCGGCATGTGGGCTCCCAAACTCCTCACAGACTTGTAGGGAACAATTCTTACACGATGGAGAGAAATATTGTTCTTAACATTAACATTTATTGTACTAAATATCTTGCCCCCCTTTCTGGACTTAATTTTTCCATTAAGGCTTTGACCGGGATGTTCTTTTGTTAAATCTTATGTGGTACCGCCTGATTCGACTTCTAATGGTTAAGTGAAGTGTTTTCTTCGCGGTACGGTCTGGATTCGTAAATATTATGAAGACGAGCTTCGGCTTCAAAGGGTTAACCA
This sequence comes from Zootermopsis nevadensis, assembly GCF_000696155.1. The sequence goes on from NW_019060201.1 coordinate 9,796, forward strand.
GCTGATTTTCGTAATGGTGAGGTGTAGTGTTTTCTTCGCGGTACGGACGGAATTCATAAATAATATTCAGACGATCTTCGGCTTCAAAGGGTTAAAGACATCAACAAGTCTGAGTTTTTACTGATGATACCAAACATTTCCCTGTCATTATGCCTACTTAACTGTTCTACGATCTGATATTGATTCAGTTTAAAGTTGGTGTTCTGCTTGCTACGTGAAACTCAAATATCAGTAAAACCAAAAATTATTTCTTTCTCAGAAAAAAAATCATCTACGACTATGAACTTTGCCAATCTTCTGTAACCCCTGTGAACATTATTAAAGACCTGGGAGTTTTTACTAGTTTAAAATTTCGGTTTCAAAATTAAGTTCACTGTATATTCTAGCCTGTTAATTTCATGTTTTTTTCAAACATTAAAATTGTCATCCTCTTATCTTTTTTATATTTTACCTCAGTTAGATCCAAGCTTCCTAGTACCTTTTATTATTTTATATTCTATGACGACTGCTAATGCCAAGAAACTGGAAACCATCCAGCCCCTTTTTTTATAAAAATTTCTTTCCTCATATCCATTACAGTTGTGCTAACGCTCTAGAGCAGATGTTCTCGATCTATGGTACGCGTACCACTGGTGGTACTCGAGCCAATATTGAGTGGTACGCGAACTAAGTAAGAAAATCAAAAGATAATATTAACATAAATAAGTTTTTCCTTGAACGCATTTGGTTAGTGGTACATTTAATGTGTTAAATTAGAATTAGTGGTACTCCAGTCAAAAAGGTTTAAAACCCCTGCTCTAGAGTATTTAAAAATCAACACGTTATGTAAGATGAGGTTTTGAATTGATGCACTGTTCTTGATTAAAGTATGATTTATTTTAGATTCTGTCTTTCTCTTTTGGTGTTCGAGTCCCTGCTCTATTCTCAAACACCTGCAATCTGTGTTCCTCCCTCTGAGTGAGAGACCATGTTTCGCACCCATACAAAACAACAGGCAAGATTATTGTTTTGTATACTTTAATGTTCAGGTTCTTAGAAATCAGACGGGAAGACAAAATATTTTGGACTGAGAAGTAGCAAGCATTTCCGGAATTTAGTCTCCTCCTAACTTCCTCACAAGTATCATTTTGATTTGTTATTGTGGTTCCCAAATATTTGAACTTTGTAACCCTTGCAAAGGATTTATTAGCTACCCTAAGATATTTTTGCCCGCCTGTCTTCTGATGACGAGATACTAACATGTACTTAGTTTTTTCTGAATTTCCTCCTGCCTATCTTCGACTTTCCTGATGGCATATTCTAGCGCGAAGTTAAAGAGCAAGGGAGACAAAGCATCTCCTTGTTTTAGACCGTTCTTGATGAAGAATGACTCAGATAAATATTTACCTATACGAATTTTGCTACAGGTTTCATTTAAGCACATTTTTATCAGATTCACTAGCTTCTTTGGTTGTATAACTGAATACGTGTAAGAATTTTATTTTAAGCCGAACTATATTCCGAACAAAATGAAATCTGAGGTTCTGACGATAGTCAAGAAGTCGATGGTTGTTTCTGAAGATGGTGACAGTATGTCCCTCCGAAATATTGGTACCTATCTACAAGTCCAAGCTGCTCAAAAATCATAAATGTGTTTTTAGACAGGAGCAGGTGTATTATTTATTAGTAAAAATTTACGTACATCCATATTCAATTTCCTGACTTACTGTGCTTGAATTTGAATTTATTAAGTACCTGATAGTTATTTAAGTAACTAACGAAAAATAAACCTGAGCTTTTTTGAGATTTCAGGTTCCCACGGACGGTAGTATGAAGATGACTGTCTTATGAATTGTTGCTTCGATCATGGGGTCAATCGCCCCGATGATGGAGGCAGGATGAACCTCTGAAACGTCGGCGAACTTCTACCACACTACACGGCGCAACAACCCAGAAGACATCCATCTTCAAAGCAGAACTGCTTTGACGTCTTAAATGACTTTCAGCTCATACGAATTAGGCCCTTGTACCAGTCTATAGTTAACTTCCGAAACTACGAATCCTTCTAGAAATTTGATATTAAGTCTTTGAGTGGGATTCGGCCCGGAATAACCGACAACAAGATTAATATAAATGGCCTGGGTCTCATGTGGGTTCGTGTCGATCCATTAATCCACCTCATTTACATTATAGTGGATCAAAACTGGACCAGTTTTCTCGAAATCGGCTCTTCTATGGGAATGAAATTTTACACGATAATAAAGCAAGAAAGATGGCATTTAGGAATAGAACAAAATCTAATATAGACATATCTGTATTATACAGACTGTGTATGAAATTTATAATAAACCATTTTATATTACTCATACATCTAAAGATAGAGGAACTCATGTCTAAGTTAATAAGTGTTGATGGGTCTACATGTGTGGTATGGTATATGCTTTTATCTCCACTAGAATCAGAGTCGGTAACCAGCCACGATCCGATACAGTATACCTCCAATCTCTCCTAGTACTGCTACGATATTACTTCTTGGTCCATATACACAACATTGGCATCACTACGAAATACAATCATATTAGTGACTTGTGACACAACAACGGATGAAGATACAATATGAAGGACAAGAACATGATAAGAAAAATGAAAACTAAAAATCATTAAAAATCAGTAAAAATCAGTAATTTAGTTAAAAAGTTTATAACATAACACCTGATGACGGCTATATATAGCCGAAACATGTCGTAAATGTTCCACATGTAAATCGAGTACTCGATACGGAACGTAAAATGATATTTTAATCTTTTAATTATCTTATATTGTGATTGACGGCCAATTTTAATATATTTTTAATACTATTCAACTAGAATCAATCAAAATGCGAAGGAGTATGGAACGTGTGTGGAAAATGTATTTAATTTCGGATCAAATCTTGACAGTCGTGTTGAGACCATTCCTTGTAAAATAATATTTGCAGGTTGTTGCATTTATAGATTATATAATGCATCTTGGAGTTCATTCAAAATTGCAACAAACACGTCTATCAATTTTAAGTTTGCTGGAATTTGATGGAACTTGAAGGAAATGTGGTTGGAGTGACATAACATCTTCACTTTATTACCCATCAAATATAATTCGTGACATCGCAAGGAATAGTGAGAGCTCGTTTATTGGATATTACACGACACTGGCTATAAACGAAAACCTTTAATCGATTAAAGATTGTAAGCCACTTCTCCCTTGTTATTGAGTACGAAGGTTACGTACGTATGGGTTATTACGTCACAATTTTATGTCACGTTGAAAACTGTCATTAACTCATATACCTCAATACATAAGATTACAAAAAAAAATATCATTCAGGATGAAGAGAAGAATTGTACGACGCTTTTAAAGAAACTATTTAGTAATAGTAAAGTACAAACGTAGAGAAGGAAACAGTCAAAAGTTTGATACAGATAATAATCTCTCTGAATAGCCAGTTGATTTACCGGAGACTTTCATTTCAAGTCTTTTAATAACACAAATCAGTGAAACAAAGAACCGGACATCGAAGTCACACGGCCTCACAGAAGTCAAATTCACAACTGGTACCAACTTTTGAAAGCCTCCGTAACATTGCAGTGCAAAGCAGAGCTTTGTGAAATTGACGTGCGTGCCACTCCCCCCCCCCCCCCCCCCCCCCTTATTTCTAGACTATTCTGAGTTGTAACGCCATGTGAACTTAAGCTAAATCCAGTCCTGAAGATGGAGACTGTACATTTTTCCGGAATGTTAGTATCTGCCGACAAGTTCACATCTCCATATGTCAGGTTCAATTAGATTAGGTTACATTCTGCATTTGTCGGAATCACAAAAATATATCAAAAAATGCTATATAACATAGTCCTTCTTGAGAAGCTTATAGTCGCTTAGTCGGTAGAAACAGATTCCTCAGAATTTAAAGAACATAGGCTTCATTAGTATCTTTATAAGGGCTTGTTATTCAGATTACACGGTATAACATTAAGACTAGTTAGCGTGTATAATATTTATGCCCATAATTTAAATTAGATGTCAGACGGACAGACATACGAAGTTTCTGAAGACGGAATTCCTTCGTTTTTGTGCTGATCAGTTGGTACGACCGTGGACTGCCTATCCTGATTAGACATTTTCAGTTTCTCCAAATGAATCTGCGGAGAGAAATTCAGGAATATCCTTGTCTGTGGACAGAGAATTGAGTTTAATAGAGACGGCAAAATATTCACTAATTCCTATTGGGTATTTTAAAGATGCAGTCTGTTGCTAAGGGACTGACGAAATTCGACACGATACTAAAGCAAAGTATTTACGAATACAACACAATCGAACATGGACGTATCTATATTATGCAGACTGTGTATATTAAATTTAGATTACACCATTTTACATCGATCATGAATCGAAAGACAAAGGAATAAAAACGAAACTCTTTTGAATACGTTGTATGATCAAGTTTATAATTCGTGAAACTTGAGTTTCCAAATCATATCACCTGAGGCGCTACACTCGCAGTTGTTAAAATGGCGTGTGAGGTAGAAAGAAGCTAAATGTGTATTGTGTCGTTTAACCGTCTTTATCTGAGGTTACGGTGTAAAGAATGTTTCAAAAAGTGTTTGTGTGGGAACCGCCGGCAAGTGATATAAACTGTTTGATCATACAGGCTGCATTTTCAAAGCAAACTTGCTTAACAACACGCGGCCTGAAGCAATACAGGTGTGTTATGTGCGCGGACCTCACGGTGACTTCATCGAACGTCTGTAAAACGTAAGCCAACCATACACAACCTACTCATATTCATTTAGTATCAACTCCTGTGCATTTTAGTTCATGAGCAGTGTTACAGTAAAATGGTGTATATTATTTGTGTATTTCTGTATAAAACCCAATTTGGTATGTTTGTCTGCGCTCGCAGAGACCTGAATTCTCTCATTAATGAAGGCAGATGCCAAAGGAATTTACAATTTCTGCTGTTATGAGTCGCCTTTTAGAAGTAATGAATGTTTAAGGGATGAAGGTAACAAATACATAATTGCGCGTTGATTTTAAACAATTCATTTCCACCAGTGATATACAAATGCATATAGATTATTGACTACTTGTGAGACGTAAAACCATTTAGCTACAAATGTACACAGTGATTCGATTTACGTGAGGTCGTGTGAGGAGATTGGGCACAAATAGGTTAAGAAACTCAATAAGTGGTCAGTGTTTTATAAACGCGTTATTTACGATGTCTGTTGGCCTTGATTTTAATTTAATTCTGATGCCAATATATTATTTAAATTGAAAAAATGAATTAAACCACTGTTATCCTCCTCCTTGAGAACGTAGATAGTCCCTTATTTCGTCAACAAACCCCCTCCCCTCCACCGTGGGAACCGGAGAGTAATGTCCTTGTTCACACGTGCAACACAGAAGGCTCTGAATACACTTGAATTAGGTCTGTGGTAAACTAGTTTCAAGGTTATGACGATTTGTATCGCACTGCAAAGCTGAGTCACGCCCATTTACAACTGTCCCTTCTTGTATAATAACATTTCAAACACAAGTTGTATATCATAATTGATTCTAAGTTGTGTGTATCAATGGTGTAATGTATTTATTTTCCTGATCTCTACAATGCATCACCGGCAAGAAAAATCCCGTAAGATTGGGTATTTTCTGGGTTTTTTTTTTTTGGATATTGTTTTCGCCCCGATGATTGAAACACTTAGCAACTCTTAAACATTGGTTAGGTTCTATCAGAGTACACGGCGGAACAACCCAGAAGTCAGCCATTACAAAGCAAGACAAGTTAAACGATAAACATTTTGTTTAATTTTAACCGTCTAATCACAATAAAATATTTTATTAAATATTAAAATATTACTACAATTAACATTTAATATTTGAAATATATTAAAATGATGCTCTTTCTATCGATATATTTTAAATAATAATATTTAATAAAATATTTTATTGTGATTAGACGGTTAAAATTAAACAATTATAATCATCACAATATGACGCAACATTATCATCTCATGATAAACATTTTGTCATTGGCAAATAAGAATAGAAAAACGTAAATAAATGACGCATGTCTCCAATTCGGATTTACCTGTGTTGGTGATTACAGACCTCCTATCGCCCAGTGTGCGTTGTTATCAGAATATAAGAAACAATTGTATGGGTCCCTCAGATTTACAACGGCATTTGCATATGAATCATGTTGATTGCGTACACAAACCCGTGAAGGTGAGAATATACTCGTACGTGTGTGTGAAGCGTCATATAGAAGTTTTGCTGTAAATTTCTGTATGAGATGCGAGGTCCTCGTGGAGGGTAAAATGTTAACACGATCCGCGACCTTCGAAGTTTTAGTGTCGCAATGAACGACCTTGCATTGATTTCTGAGAGCTAGTGTAAAGGTAACCGTTGGGTTTAAAATTTAGCTGCGCTGAAGTAAAGAAAAATCTGCTTCTTCTGCGCATTTGGTTACAGTCTTGTTATTTCTGTACTCTCACTGTTGTTTTCGTGGTTTTTAAAGTTAAAAGCGTTGTAACGCATTGATTTCAAACAAAGAACATTTACAAAAAAAAAAAAAAAAATCAGCTGTCTTTCCAAGTTTTGTAGGAATGAAGCACTCGCAATATTTATCAGGATAGCTTTCGTTCACTGTGGGGGAAGTTTGAATGACGTACTTGTACGTCCAAGCGATATATTACAAATGATTTTTTGAGTTATTTAACGACGCTATTTTAAGTGGGGAAGTTATAGCCTGTAATATCGAATGACAGCGCTGTTGAAAATGTTGAATTAGTGACGTATTTTGTGTCTGGCTTCGACATTGAACTGGTTATGGTGGTCGATGGAACAAGTTATTTTTTGTAATATAGACTCTGTGTGTCTGTTGTGGTCTTCCGGGTTCAGATACCTTGCTGATTGTTACCGGCGTATCGTTTAGATATTCAGGGCTGAACCCGGGCGAAATATTTATCGGTTTGATTATATTAAATGTCAGGTATTCAGTCTGTAGTTTCTAAGTCGGGCCTACCTTCACTTCTGTAGAGGACGCGTTCACAGGTTGTTTCAAAACGCCTGCGAAAATATTATTGGTATAATAACAAGTCAATTACAATATATATTTATACTTTGTTTTATTGTTTACTCTATACAGTACATCACAGTGTTCTATTTTTTTTTTCAAAAAAGAATTGGTACATGTATGTTACAGTGTAAAGAAAGATGGTGAATTCCTGCATCAGAACTGTACATTTGGACCAACCATTTGATATAAAGATTTGGAATTTTAACAGTTACGCCGATTCGGAATCCATAGCTGCAGATCCATATATAATATTTATTTACATAACCATTTTAATATTCTACGCGGCATGAGAGACAGAGATTTTTTTTGTATTATTCTTTTGAATAAGATGATATGTTTAAGCCTCAGCCTCCATTCAGTAACTAGAGTGTCATTATAAACACTTATTCAGACATTTTTGAAAAAGTAGAATCTTTAATCAAATAACTCTTGTAATTTTGATTTATTATTTGGGTATAATAAAATTATTTCAATATTACATCAACCGAAGTTCATTACGTGTTTTCAATCTACCTGGACCTAATCACTGCTTATTAATTTACGTAAAGTGGACCTTGCTGTGAGAGTTATTTTGAGACAAACAATCCTGATACAGGCCCTACCACTTAAATAACCTAACGAATAAATGGTATACACAGTTTTTGGGAAGTAAATTTCTAATATTTTTTTTTTCGGATTATTGACTAATGTAAAAAGATTTTAAGCATTGGGGTGGGATTTCGATAGCACGCGTCCTGAAAAATTTGTATGACGATGTATCCGTACACTGGATGCTTAATCGATTCAACATATTTTTATGTAGAAATTGAATCATATGTAGGCCAGAGAGAGTTGAAATATATCTAATTTAAGTAGGTCTGTAGAGACGATGACCCACGAAGATAGTACTCTGTTTTAAGTCTAAGAAGAAGCCAAATACTGCCTTCTTAACGATTCAGATATAAATATTTGAACAAGAGTAATTTATTACATTATAATCACGTAATTTTTTTTTAGTTTGGAGACAGTTGTAGTCGATTAAATATGTTATTTTTCTCGAGACGTTGAACGCTAGGATGCTGTGTTTTTGTCGAAATTTCACTGCCCACAAATTTATTTTTTTATCGAATTAAGAAATTATTTTAGAGTGTCAAATGTGTGTTTCCCACACCCATTTAGTTTGCATGTTCAAGAAAATGTAAATTGTAGAGTTCTTATACCTCAAATATCAGATTTATATTACACGTTTTCACAATATTGGTTTGTTAAGTTTGCATGATAGAGTCCAGATTTTTAAAATAGAAGCTTGAACATTTTTTACATAAAAATACTTTTAATTTTACGATCTGCCCCGAGTCGGGTAGCAGAATTGTCTTGGTTGCGTTTGTTTGTTCTTAGTGGTTCTCCTTCTCGTAGCTGCGAGCAAGGAGGAAGGGCGCGTTCCTCTTGACAAAGCTTCCGAAACCCACGCGGTCGATCTCGTCGAAGTTCTTCTTCACGAAGCCGTCGAATCCAGACCGGTCGATCTCGTCGAAGTTCTTTTTAACAAAGCTGTTGAAACCTGAACGATCGATTTCGTCGAAATTTCTCTTCTGATTACCGAAAGTAATTCCTCTGAAACATAAATATTTCATGTCGTGAAAGTCTCGCCTGGCCAATCACTGTAATTTGTATTGCATCTTACATTGAAAATATGTTTTTCATATAGTGTTCTTATAGACCCATATTGCGACAAAATAATCAGCGATATTATGCTCCTGAGAAGTCGAGAAGAATGAGATGGGCTGGGCATGTAGCGCGCATGGATGGGACAAGAGGTGTTCACCAGGTATTGGTTGGGAAACCTGAGGGGAAAAGACCTCTGAGGAGGCCTAGACGTAGATGGGAGGATAATCTCAGGCGGGATCTATGGGAGATAGGAGTTGAAGGAGACTGGATTTTGTTGGCCCAGGACAGGGTCCGGTGGAGGGCTTTGGTTAATTCGGTGATGAACCTTCGGGTTCCGTAAGACATCTGGTTGGTTATGCTCCTGAGGAAGGGATCTGTTGTATTAACTTAGATATGAAAAGGGCTAAAAACCGACAGCAGTAATCATCTAGAAATGTCAGTCTTTATCAACTACATTCGTAAGTTTATCCAGAATTTTCTCATAAGGTTATATCAAAATATACAGGGTGTGCATAAATATCTTTACAACTTTACTCGAGAATAAGACATTTATGTGAAGAAAGAGATACACAGTCTGAGCGTCATCTCCTAGAGAAACGCTTAAAGTTTTACTGAGTTCCCGGTAGGTGGTAGCATCCGTTGTTTACCACTGAACTGAATCCGTCTTTGTAAATCAGGTCAGTCGCCAAGAACCCGCGGAAGAAGGCACAATGTGTGTCGTGGTTTATCGAAACGATCTCGGCTACACAGATTCAAAGACGCCAGCAACAAGACCATCGATACGTGCGTTGTACAAACGGTTTAATGAAACCGGAAGGGTGCAGGGCGGCCAATCAGTCGAGTTATATCGTCGACACGAGCTTCAGCACGTGACTTACAAACGCCGCACGCATTCGACAGCGCATCGGGTGTTTCGAAAACGTTTGTGCCCTTATGCTTACAAATTGTAAGGCGATTAAGCCAGATGATACGGTAGTCCGTAAGGAATTTGCAGTGACCTTGCTCGAGAAAGTGGACAAAGACAAGGAATTCCTGAGGAAAATCAGCGACTGTGACATCCAGCAATTACCTGGATCTTGAATATCGTTTGGACAAATGGCGCCCATGCTGAATGCGTATGGTAATCACAAGAAATTTTGAGAGTTTCTGTAGCAGATGACGTTCGAACAGTGTATCTTTTTCTTAAAGATCATATTCACGAGTAAAGTTTTGCGCACCCTGTAGAATAAATGACTTGTGACCGTCAGTACGAATTCAGGCATAATGGATCAAACTACTGGTTGGATGTTTTGCATTCGTCAGATGACAAGCAAGTGCCAATTTCTTAATGAAATAGTAAAGTAAAGCATTTATTTTGTTTATTTTTTTATGCAGTTTCTGTAATAATTTGTATTTTAATGAAATAACAATTATATTTATTGATATTTGAGTTTTCATTCGAACTACGTGGAGCACAAAATGTTCTCGACGCTTCTGTCTTGTTTCCTGTGGATTGTAAGTCTGAGGAAAACAGGTTTTAACACAGGACACTGTCTTTACATGGATGTTCTAGTGGCATCCTTTCAGTACGTTAATGGCCGGACTCAGCTGCATTGCTGACCCATAAAATAAATTCGCTAGTGACACAGGTGAACTCAATTTAATTTAACAGCGCTCGTCTGAAACCATTACGTGTATGTGTTGTTTGCCAAATACATTTTCAATTTATTTTTCTGACCAATGAAGATGGGGGGGGGGGAATATAATTAAGTCTGGACTGATATCGAATTAAAACAAAGCGTTTTGTTTCGGTAACAAGATTAACATTACAACATACACGTGTATGGAGAGGTCTTGTGGTACGAAATGTGTACTTAGGTTATTATTATAATTAGTGTTCTGTCTGAGGACAGGTCCATATGAACAGGATCCTTCCATCCTTTTCTCGGACTGGGACCTGTTCATATACGTTCTTGGCAGATGATCCAGAAGTGGTTTGCCATTGCCTTCTTCTGGGTGTGAATGGAGTAATTGTTGGGACGCCCCCCCTTTTTTTTTTTGTTCTGTCTGACGACAGGTCCATATGAACCGGATCCTTCCCTCCTTTTCTCGGACTGGGACCTGTTCATATGCGTTCTTGGCAGATGATCCAGAAGTGGTTTGCCATTGCCTTCTTCTGTGTGTGAATGGAGTAATTGTTGGGATGCCACGGAGGAAAACTCCGTGTTGCCTAGACCACGGCGTTGCCCAACACAAGTTATAAATTCGGGCACCGCCGGAAATCGAACCCAGCACACACGACTTCCAGATCATGTCGTGTTAACAAGCAGTTTGTGTTCTTACTTCTAACAAGTAAAACGATAGGCTAGGTTGTAGTTGCATGATGTTTATACCAAGTTTCACGAAAATCCATTGGGATTGTTTCATACACAGGCACGCTGAAGTTCATCTTTCGTTCTGAAACAAGAATAGTGAAACTTGCCTTTAATACAAACCCAAAGAATGGTGTGAGGCAAAGCAGGTTACCTGAGCGAGTCCAGGCGCTTATTCCAGCCGAAAGTAACTCCAGAGAGGGAGTCCAGACCGCTTCTCGTCTTGCGCGGGAAGGGTGCCAGTCCGTCCACCTCCCGACCTGCAACTGTGACGGTCCGGTTACTCGTGAATCTCACAATTGAACGCTGAAGTGAATGCCTGATTCATACATCACCCAGCTCACCCCAGTTAGTGTGACAAAACTCTTTCTGTCCGAACAGCCGTGTAGTTTCGGAGCAGAAGTTCCTGGTGACGAAGGTAAGGAAGGTCTCCGAAACGTCGAGCGTCTGCTCCGAATTTACGCAGCTGATCGCACGAGGATATTATATCAATTTCACGCATTGTAAACGCCATTTTCTTATCTTACTTCGATATGATACATTTTCGAATTTCGAATGCTTTAATAACTGTCCTTACATTTTGTCGTCCATTCTGGCGATACGTAAGCGAGGCGTCTTCAGTTCGAAACAGCTTTATAGCAGCAACGCCACTGATGAATAATGGTTTCATGACGCTGACCGTGGTTCAAGCCTCATAACGCGAGTAACTGATACAACGTCGTAACATAACGTATGTATAAAGCGTTGTCAGCTCAGGACGCATTACCCGTGGATGATTGTGGGTTCAAATTCTGTTCATGGCATGTAATAGTTTTTCTGACGTATAGCACACAATTTCAACCGAGACCATGAAACTAGCTGATCCCCCATGTTTGGAGGAGCCGACTAAATATCTACGTCATTGTAAGGATGTTAATGATGACGAAATGGTAATAATTCAATGCATTTTATTTATTGCATAGTCTGTTGCCAACAGTAGGGAGTCTATGGTAGGCAAACACTGATAAAAATACACAACACTAATAAAATACATTACAAATTACATATATGATTATATTAATACATGAACTAAAGCATATAGACATAATATGCCTAGACT
>NW_019060201.1:22138-32545 GCF_000696155.1 Zootermopsis nevadensis
TTTGTTGTTAAATATGTCTTTAAAATCAGCAGTAATGGCGTATCTTAGCGTAGTTCTAAAAGTAGAAAATTCGGTTCTATGATTGTTCGCCTACATTTCAACTACGCCATTACCGTGTACGTTAATTTTTCCAGTGCAGATTAACGTATGAGACGCTTCATCTGTTTCATTTAATCTTCTACTTTTTAATCTACTCCAATTGACGCGCGTAATTGTTTTCATCCGCCCTTCGGAAAATACAGAAATATATCAATTTTTGATCATGTTGAACATTCAATTCGTGAAAGTTTAGCACACAACGTACGAATTTCATTTGGAACACAGGAAATGGCAGGACTGTCGAGGTTCCAAAGAAGGTTGTCAGATGGCAGTAAAAACAACGTTCTACGGGTAGTATTAAAATATAGTACAGTGTTTCTTATGAATTCGAGGTAATTATAACCGTGTAGTGTTGCATCGTAATAAAACCCTAATGAAATCCCTAAGATAACATGATGAAAATTAAACGCTTAGGATGTAAGTTTGTATCTTGAGTTTCTCTCATTTTCCAAAGTCTTCACATGTGCGAAACAGTTACCATCTAAATAAATAGATCACAAGACTTACGTTTTACAGAAAACTCAAGGCTCCCGACACAAAACACACTGATAAATTCTTATTTTTGTGTTCTGTAACACCGTTGAAATGGAATAGACCAAATTTAGTAGTCGAAGAGGAATTTGGGTGAAACGGCTTGTAGGAGTGGTTTAGGTTAAATTTCTGGGGACGAAATAACACGTGGGCGAAGTTGATATGAATTAAGTGTCTCGACACGGAAAAATCTCTTATTATTATACGTGGCCATACCTAGCCCCGTACCTAATTACTGGGGTATAAAAGTTTAGTTAAAATATTTTTTTATATGATTAATAATTAACTAGGCAAATGGCGAAGTATCTTTTGACTCTGGTGTGTAATCGATTAACTGCACATCAGCAGATTTGTATGTGCTATAAATAAGGCAGTCGGTCTAAATAGGACGACGAACTTGTAAAATGTACGTACAGTTTCAGAGAACGCCAGAAACACCGGGGAAGTTGTAATTGAGTCCAGGTCGAGCTATTGAGGACTACTTCTTCCATGCCTCACTCATTGCTCGCCCTCCTGGTTCGACATCGCTCTGTTCACAATCTGCCTAAGCTTCGTAACAGCACTGCGAATACTGTTAAGACGATTATAATAATGACAGCATAGACATCGTTAAGAAAGCTGGTACGTCCTCGAGTGTTCAATAAAGTCACATGTTTTGGTTGAATTTGCAGTTTGAGAAATGATATATCTAGCCGATAAAATATGGTTTTGTATATTTTTAACCTGAAGATAGGTTTAGTTCTCATCTTGTGATGTGCCTTTAAATTCGATGGATGTGAAACAGAGCAGTAGATTCCATTGGCGACATTTCGAATAATAACTAAATTTTCTCGCTAACTCCAGAGAATTTTTTACAAAAATTGAAGTAAGTTTTAAGGGCTATTGTGATCGATAAAATAAGAGAATTCTGTTCAGTTGACTTGTTACTGATGAGAAACATTTCATATGCTGAATCGGAGCTCTTAGTTTATTTATTTCAGGCCTCAAGTTCTACTCGTTCAGTGTCACACGAGTATTGATCACTGAATTAATCCTGCCTTTTGGTCATCTCATCGCTTGATTTGTGTGTTTACTGTCATTGAGTTGAAAATGCAAGCGAAGTCAATCTGGTCCCAATATCCGCCTAACGACAAGCCGCCACGCGTCTCTCTCTGGATCCTGTACCCTCGCTGTTCGCGCTGCTCCGGTCTGTCGCCTGGCGATTAGCTTACTCCTTGCTACACGCTCTTCACTCGAAGAAAATTCATGCCGACTTTCACGATTCGTACTCTTCAGCAATGACTAGGATGATGAGTTTAGGAAGGACGGGATGAGCGGACCATATAGAATGCATGCTGATGAGAAATTAATACAGAATTTTAGTTTTGAATGCTCGAAGGGAAGAGACATCTTACGAGACCATGGCGTAAGCGAGAAGAGGGTGTTTTATCGCTGCTAGGTCCGTCCTGAGGAAGGAAATAAAATGAAGAAGCATCTGACTGACAGTGGTTTGTGGATCGAAGGTGGGGAAACGCTGGCTTAAGCAGTTGATTCCACAATTTATGTCGTTCATATGCGTCGCCGAATGCTGTGGGTTTCACATTCAGTAATTCTTTAAGGTTTGGACCCGCTTAGGGTAACTCCGGGTCTTGTGTTACGTAGTATCAGCGCGCGGGCGCTCACATACAATCTGCCGTGTATATTGATGGCCTGCAGGCAGCCCGAAAGCAGCTTCCGTGTTCCTCGGAGGACTGCTGTGGCGAACAAGACAGAAAAGGGAACGACCTCTTTGAGTTTTCAGTCACAGAATCACAAAGTGCGTGAGCGGTTTTCATATGTCCGGCGTAACAACGAACTGTAAGCTCCGGGTCTCGATCTACATATGGCAGGAAAGTCAGGAGAAAAGCTCAACGTTTTATTTTGAAGGAGCTTAATATAACTTCAGAATAAACAAGTAGATCTATCGCCCTAATTTGGCATTTTAGGCGAGAGCTCATTGAAACATAAAAATTGATTATATACATATATTGATATAAATAAGATTTGACAGAGAATTCGACAAATAGAACTGTCGAAATCTGTCAAGAACAGGTAGATTTGAAGACTTCGGAGTGAACGTTTTACTTAGACTGGAGAGCAGTTTCGTAACATTTCCCAGTCCCCTTCTACGCAAAGAAATAAACAGAATTACTGCAATGAAATGACCCACCGTCGTTCTAGCACTCATTTGAAAGAGGTATTGAAGTGAAGAGACGATTGCTAATTTAACTGTATTTATTTCAACACTTAATATTGTTCTTAAATATACATATATTACAAATATATAGCATGCAATAATGATATGATTATATTTTTACTGTACACATGCATACACATAGTTAATTTAGTAGTGACTGTAACGTAGGCAATATTTATCCACACGATTCCAAGTTCAGCGGCTAGGATTTTGTTCTGGAGTTCCCGCTGGATGCCTTGCTATTTTGACTCTCAGGGATTCTGATTTCTTCCCAGTCGAACCAAAAATTATCCACTTCCAGCGTCAGAACTTCGTACAACGTTTCCGCCCCCGATTGAATCAAGACCTTTTACAAGATTTCCGCCTCCAATTGAATCAATATTTCGTACGACATTTCCGCCTCCTATTGAATCAAGACCTCTTATCACATTTCCACCTCCGATTGAATCAAGACCTCTTATAAGGTTTCCGCCCCCGATTGAATCAATGTATCGTACGACATTTCCGCCCCCGATTGAATCAATGTATCGTACGACATTTCCGCCCCCGATTGAATCAATGTATCGTACGACATTTCCGCCCCCGATTGAATCAATGTATCGTACGACATTTCCGCCCCCGATTGAATCAATGTATCGTACGACATTTCCGCCCCCGATTGAATCAATGTATCGTACGACATTTCCGCCCCCGATTGAATCAATGTATCGTACGACATTTCCGCCCCCGATTGAATCAATGTTTCGTACGATATTTCCGCCCCCGAGTGAATCAGTAATTCGTACATTTCCGCCCCCAATTGAATCAATATTTCGTAATACATTTCCGCCCCCGATTGAATCAATGTTTCGTACGATATTTCCGCCCCCGAGTGAATCAGTAATTCGTACATTTCCGCCCCCAATTGAATCAATATTTCGTAATACATTTCCGCCCCCGATTGAATCAATGTTTCGTACGATATTTCCGCCCCCGAGTGAATCAGTAATTCGTACATTTCCGCCCCCAATTGAATCAATATTTCGTAATACATTTCCGCCCCCGATTGAATCAATGTTTACCCCCGATTGAATCAAGACCTCGTTCAATGTTTTCGCCTCCGTTTGAATCAAAAGCTGGAACAATTTTTCCACCCCTAATATTCTCCCCACTTTGACTGGCTACAGTGCCGCCACCAACTCTTTCGAGGTTATGTCCGATGATGTTTTCGACTCCACGACCTCGCACATCATCATTACCGCCCACAAGACCGCCATTTGCATGAGTTAAATATCTGCTCAAGCTCCTCAGCCTCTCTTCTTCCCATTGTTCCAACTCTTCTTCGAGGTCTTGCAGGTCATCTTGGTTCATGGTCTCTTCACCTGCACACAGAGGGACAATATGAAATAACACAAGAATAACAGGAAAACTGGTAGTCACATGTGGTCACATGAAGAATATCGAGGGCGAAATGTGCTCTGCGATTACGAGTATTGGCTTGAACACGCGTAGTCTCAAAACCGCGCATAACTTCAGTAAACAGCTTCAATTGTTGAAGCGTTGTTGGCTCTAACATGCAATGAGTATAACCATAAGAGTTAGCGTTGCTCATTGTTGAACCACAGAAACTTATTTATTTATTTATTTAGTGTTCTGTCTGACGACAGGTCCATATGAACAGGATCCTTCCATCCTTTTCTCGGACTGGGACCTGTTCATATACGTTCTTGGCAGATGATCCAGAAGGGGTTTGCCATTGCCTTCTTCTGTGTGTGAATGGAATAATTGTTGGGATGCCACGGAGGAAAACTCCGCGTTCCCTAGACCACGGCCTTGTCCAACACAAGTTATAAATTCGGGCACCACCGGGAATCGAACCCGAGCCCCCAGGATTACAAGGCCAGCGTTCTAACCGCTAGACCACCTCATCTTATTATTATTATTTAGTGTTCTGTCTGACGACAGGTCCATATGAACAGGATCCTTCCATCCTTCTCTCGGACTGGGACCTGTTCATATGATCCAGAAGTGGTTTGCCATTGCCTTCTTCTGTGTGTGAATGGAGTGATTTTTGGGATGCCATGGAGAAACCGGGGAAGCCCCCGGAGGAAAACTCCGTGTTGCCCAGACCACGGCCTTGCCCAACACAAGTTATAAATTCGGGCACAGCCGGGAATCGAACCCATCTGTTAAGTGTAGACCCCTCGCAAACACAACACACGGGGATCCATATCAATGTTAATGTGCACACATATTTTGGGACACTGTAGAACGAGGTTAAATAATACTGCAATTATGTACAAAAATGGAGGTAGAAAATGTCTTTTAAGTTGCTAATTTGACTAAGAAAAGGCACGAATTCAACAATCTTAAAATCGGAAAAAAAATCGATATGAGTTATCATTTTGAAACTGCGTTCACTTTCGCGGTGGATGATGAAAGTTCCCAGTGCTCATTCAGCAGGGTGTCTGTTCCAGAGCCGCGCTGGACACAGTGGTTTTCCTTTTCCGAGAACTGAATTCATCCTGCGGTGCGAAACTTTGCGGACCTATCACTGCGGGTTAAGTGAGGGCATTTGACGTGAATTTGCAACAGCGAAAACATAAATGTGTGCAGTGTGGTGTGAAAATACGCATGAACATCGAAATTAAATGTTAATACTTCACACGAAACCTCAGTTATTTTTAATTAAAGTAATGTTCCGCATGAACGTAATGTTTTTTTTTTAAATATTTTTAAGCCACTAAAACTCTCTGACTGCAGCTCAGAATAAGCAGGCGTCATTTTGTATTAACAAATTGTTCTAAATCAAACTTCTTTCGTCATATGCTGATTTGAATTGTCAGATATTGTAACATTTTACGCTTTGTTACTCAAGCACACTTACAAGTTAACCCTTTTATATACCAAATATGTTCATTTTAAGAAGCAAATTAAAATAATTTTCTGTATCACGCTGTGAGTATTGGAAAATACCGAAGTGATTATTGTATGTTTGCGCGTAAATTACACGTCAGTTGCATGAATGCATAATTGGGAAGTTCTGTTTGTCCGTCCGTCATCATGTTTAATAAGATGGTAAAGTTGCGTCATATTGTGATATAATAAGTATATATTAAATCTTGTCCGCCTAATCACAATAAATTCTTATTAAATATTAAAATATTACAATAATTAACATTTAAAATATTTAAAATATTAAATTATGTTCTTTATCGAAATATTCGATTTACATTAGACCATCATTTTTCATGTTTCACGACATGTTTCGGTTCCTAAAAGAACCATCCTCAGATGTATATAATTATATAAAACTTCAAAACGATAAATAATTCAAATACAATTTTCATACATTATGCTAGCGTGCATTTTTATTAGATTTTTTTACCAGATATCAAACGATGTTCTTTTTCAGATTTTTATTCCATTTTTAATAACACACTCGATGTTGTTGTGTATATATACATCATGCTCAATGTGACTTTAGTTTGGGTGAACGTTTAATGTTAACAGACTTCGACGAAATGTGTTATCGAGAATCTTCTTTTAAAGGCGTTTGGTTAATTAGCTTCTGCTCGAATCTGCCCAATAGAAGTAGCTTAAGCTACATACATAAGAGTTGTATAAAACATCGCGTGGTACAAAACACTGGATCTTGGAAAAAACTCATAACTCTTTGTGGCGTATATTTAACTAAATATGATTAATGCTATTGTGCAGTGATGCAATGGTAAACCTGTCAACACTAGAATTCTTTCTACAACAGTTCCTGTTTATGTCCTGTTAATAGCTAAGATTATAGTGTTTTGCAGGGTGGGCATTTATTTTTACTTGCAATCCGGATTGGATTGTTTATAAGAGACCGCAGGCCTCAATAAAAAAATCAGTTCTTCAGTAACTGTTAAGGAGTTATATCAATTATTCGTAATGATTGTCTATAATTTATAAATTATGAAAATCCATACACGTTGCAGTCTTGATAAATAATACGGATGACATCCTGAACTCTGATTGGTGCCCTCACTCGTAATTTACCTACTCTATACCGTCCTACTGTTACCACAGTCAGTAGAAGGTTTAATAAATTACAGTGTTAATTATACCAGGGCACCAGATCTTGGGCCTGCATATCCTTAAACGCATTGATATGTTTGTTATTATAGTACACTATAATATGTATGATTTAGTAACAATTAAACAAAGGTACTGTTATTATTAATATCCAAAGAATTTTACCACGGGCAGCTTCTGACTCTCAGGCCATAGTTTGCTCAGCGTCCAGGCCGAGATTTGAACCCGGGAAACCCCCAGATACGAGCAAGATGTCAAGCACTGGACCGATATATTTCGATGATAGTGTTTCTTCGATATTCGGATATTCACAATGAGACGAAAAGGTGCCATGTTATATTAGACGCGTACAAATGTAATTTGCATGTGTATGTTTACTTATGTGCTTAGATTACGTTATAGGTATGAACAGCAATATTTAACATAGTCTGTACGTATGACTGAAGGATTAGAGACATTTTTGGATATGTTTAAGTCAGGTTCTTGGGTTTTCTTAAAGACACGTTTATGCCTCGTGGACTATATGACACAGAATGTAGCAAAGTGATCTTGGCCTATTATAACATTTACTCTGACTGTCTAAGGAAGAAAAATTTTCAGTTAAGATATCGAGTTTCGATCTCAGGGCCCTGAACAAGGGATATCAACTAATGTAACATTGAGCACCTATGCACTGAAAAAAGGAAGGTGTTATGCAGCAGAAGTAATTCATAATGGGGCCTCTTGAGTGAAATCGTAATTTTGGAATAAGCGCATAAAATGGGCTATTATTATTTATTGTGGTGTTTGTGGCCTTGTTTATGTTGTAATGGGAATTAAAGACATCGAGTGGTACGTTGCGACCGATGCATTACGAAAATATGGAACTGGAGCAGATATTAACCAATATTCTTCACGTTTATGGCTTGCTAGCCCAAAAAATTCCAAGCCTTTATAAGAAAATCGAAGGTCTATCATCATATTCGCACGATCCCACCAATGTATGACATCCTGAACTGATACAATTCAACCTACACCCACCACATTTCTTCAAAATTAATTTTGATGTAATTAACCCATTCACGCTTGGGTCTCTCATGTGTCCTCTTTCGTTAAGGTTTTTACGGATAAGATGTACCAATTGTATGATTTGAGGTTCTCGCAGCGGTGAGTATGAAGATTTCTGTCTTTGGGTTGTTGCGCTGTGTAGTCTGGTCGATGTTAACCAACGTTTCAGAGGTCATACTGCCTCCGTCATCAGAGTATGAAGATTTCTGTCTTCTGGGTTGTTGCGCTGTGTAGTCTGGTCGATGTTAACCAACGTTTCAGAGGTTATACCAGACTAAACAGTGCAACAACCCAGAAAACAGAAATCTTCATGTATGAATTGGTCACCCCATGCGTTCTACATGCCCCACCCAACCTCATTATCCTTTATTTTACTGTAAAAGTAATTGAAGAATCAAATTCTTTCAATGTGTCGTGTCACAAACCATTCATACGAACGATCTTGTACGGCGTTCTTCGCGATGAGATATATACTTTTTATCGAACGCGCTATATATGTATATCCACCCACCCGTCCGTCTGTCTCCTGTCATAGGGTAGCACTACTTGGCCTGGTTTTCTAGAATTCGGTATGTAGGTCATGCCATTTGTGGTATTTTAATTTACATGCGTATTTCAGTAATACCAACATGGCGATCTTTATGAGATCCCGAGAGCCAATCAGCCAACTTACACTCATAAGGTCAGGGACTTTCTTTTCATGATACAGTTTAGTAAACGGCCTCAGTTATATTCAGACAATTGTTTAAGAAAGTGGAACAGATATTATATCAGGCGAAACCGATATTCGGTTTGTGATCTGCGTAACTTTGGATGTGCAGATGAATACGAACACATTCATTGTGAACAATAATAACATTAATATGAATTGCGTATGTCCTTATTTCAATACGATGACGCCGCGAGTTCTGGTCCCCAAAGTGGCTGGTTTAAATTCTACACAAAACCTCAGATTTTGCCACTTCCATCTTGTTTCGTCGTTTTGTCATAAAATAATTCAACACTAATGCACCAGGCAAAAACAACAGATTTACTTTACGAGGAACATCTGAGTATTTTCGAACTACCCTCTTTGTGGAGGATTAAATAATATACAGCGTTATTTAAAAAGTTAGGGCCAAACTGAAGGAGCGTACAGAGGGACTCGGAGAGAACAACTTTCGAATAGGAATCCATGTCCTCCGAAGTTATCCTGAGTCAGTCGAGGCCATTGAAGGCTGAAATAATCGTACTTTGCTATTCTCCTACTAGCTTAATTTTGTTTTTTATTCATGTACAAGGATTACATTAGAAATCTTACAAACCAAATTATTTCAGCGGAATGTTATCAGACTTCCCTACCTTCAATGGCCTCGACTGACTCAGGATAACTTCGGAGGACATGGATTCCTATTCGAAAGTTGTTCTCTCCGAGTCCCTCTATACGCTCCTTCAGTCTGGCCCTAACGTTTTGAATCATCCAGTATTTCTTTGGAGCAACAGATCGAGACGGAGATTAACATTTTATGCCCAGCCAGTTCATCTGCTACAGTAAACAGATTTTGATGTTTTATAGGCTCGTTAAGAAATGACCGGCAAAACGCGTATCGAGTTACGTATTTTTCGAACTTATTTAGTTGCCGTAAATTTCCAGATTGTGGTTCACATAAAATGTTGCGTAGTTTTGCAGTATAATAGCATAATTATGGGGTTTTCTGTGCCTGTATAATTTTAAGGTAAATCCTCTTCGAATGTCTGTGCAGTGCCACTGTGTTATGGCCGCAGACTCAAACGTTCTCAGTAAACACACTGAAATCATTACTCCGGAAATAAGCTTCCACTGTCGACCACGGGCGACCAGCGGGCGAATACATTTATCGTTTCGGTTTAAACGTATTGAAAATCTAATAAACAAGTGATTTATTGTTAAGTGAATCCCTTGTCATCACAGTGACGATCTCGTGAACAAAAGATAACTTCTGTAGCGTTGAATAAGCAGTAGAGGACAGTCGATAATAGGTGGTCCTCCAGCTCAGGGGTTACAAAGCTTTAAACAGGTGATGAAACTTTGGGTTCCGGAAAATGAGAGAAATTTCTTGACAAGCTTAGCAACTGCTAGCTTACCAAGAAGAATAACATATACTTTATTTAATGTGATGTGAGACAACAGTGATCTAGCGTTATGAATGAGATTGCTGGAATAAACAGGGCTTCGAATCCCGCGCGCTGTCTTTGTATTTCTGTGTTGTGACGTCCTTGTAATGGATCAGTCCATCATTCAAGAAATTACAAGCTGCCTAAAAATTCAGAAGTAGTTCTGAATTTCAACTGGTCAGAGGGTCTGATACCTTAAAAAATGAGTGTTGGTAACGTCGTCAAACACTTTCTGTGTCTCACCTAATTCAGAGTAGATGATTCGATCCTACTGCATGAACAAATGGGGCAGACCGGAAATTCCATCATTGGTTTTACAGACAGCTTCGCTC
>NW_019060201.1:32563-94686 GCF_000696155.1 Zootermopsis nevadensis
TGGGATATGAAAATCACGTTAAGATATCTTTGCTTGTCCTGATCTGCACTGATTATGGTGGATGCAGGCTAATTGTGTGTTTATCGGAATGACAGATTTTTCCTTCATCTGGCGGAATGGGTTACTACAGCCGTTTAAAACACTAGTGAAACAATACAGCCACCCTCCCTTCCCCCGTGACCTTTCTTTGAGGAATGGTCAGGACGCTGAAAGCCAAGCGACCCGAAAGACAGAGCCACTCTGTTCTACTGCTCGTATTTCTACAGTTCACTGGTTTCGGCAGGAAAAAGTTCATCGCTAGTTGGAAATTCATCAACTATACAGCCGGAGCAAAAGCTACGTGTTAAAAAGAGAACTTTTGAAGTGAAAATGTTTGAAACGACAGTAACAAACCAAGCTTACATCCGCTACGAAGTAAAAATAAGATTAAATTCGGGGAATTATTTCAGAGACTTACAGAAATCTTCCTCTCATCCACTTAGCTACTAATGTACAGACCGAGAGTATTATCTCTTGTGTTGTATGTGTGTGTGTGGACTTGTTCTCTACCATAAATTAGGAACATGGATTGAGGTTATCTGAGAAAAAAGAGAATATTTAGACCTGAGCTAGTGAAAGTGATGGGATGCTGGAGAAAACTGCATAATTATAACCATATCCATCCTATTAGATGGTCAGATCATGAAGATTGAGCAAGGCTTGGTAGGAAGATGATGATGATGACATGGGGCTGAGTCCTGGCTGTGCCTGGCTGAAGATTTCCTTAATCCCTTTCCGGAAGAATGGGATAGATTCATTGCTACCTCTTCCAGGTCTAGTGTACGCTGCCATCCTGACCTCACTCAGCGCAAAAACAAACTGTACACTTCATACAACGTTGTTAAACAAACTATGATTCAGCTAAAATATAAGAAATAAAAAAATTAAATAAAATTAAATTGTTAAAATATCAGCTGATTTCTATGTTCGTTTTGTGGTTGTGTTTATAGTATGTCTATGGCACTGGCTGTAATGATACTTCAAAAATATGGTAAACTTATAAGTGTAACGGAAGATGAAACTGTCGGTAACGCAGAGTCCTTCAATATCTGAAAGCTTGGAATTAGTTGAATTTGGAAATATCCAGACCCAGTATACACTATACAGAACTTAAACCCATATTATACCGACTGAGAGTGGCACAAGCTCTTCACGACGAGGACAGTTTTGTTGTAACGTCCTGCCTGTAATAGAAGTTAGATTGAGTTCGTGGGACTTACGAGAGTAATTCCTATACTTGTGTTGTAGCGGTGGGGACTTACTTTACCACGTGTTTCCGTTTAGATTGGAGTTTCTTGCGTTAGGGTCGTAGATTCTATTTAGCTTGTTCGAAAAGAAGAGTTGCTCCCGTGATGATATCAGACAAGAATTACAAAAGCTGACCACGAAGAGGTCGATTAAACTGGCTCCATATATATATATATATATATATATATATATATGTGTATATATATATATAAACACCTGTGGAATTATGACAAAAGTCCTAGAATTCTTATGCTATGAGTAGGCTACATTTCTGTGGTACAACAGTGACTTGGGGAAGCAATGAGAACCTTCCAGCCACTCTGCACTCTGCCTTCGACTTTTTTATCTCCGCCAAACTATGATTTTCATTCCATATTTTTTAATTTATTTGTGGTAAAAATAATTGGCTACCCTGCTCGTTTCTATGCGCCTCGTATGGAGTTGTTGGACTAGCATTTTCCGGACCTTTGTAATAGGTTCAGTGTATTGACCGTCAACATCACCGGACTTCCCATCAGTCATGGGTTATTTCGTGTGGGGATTTGTAAAGCGCATATGTTAATATTTTGTAAAATAATTATTATATTTGTTTACCGTCAAATCACAATAAAATAGTAAGATAAGATAATTAAAATGATTAAAATATCATCTTATGTTCCATATCGAGCATTCGATTTACAATAACACCACTTCAACAATAATGTTATATTAATAATATCTAGACACAACTTCCATAAAATATACTGAGAAAGATGATAAAATTATAAAATTGTAAAAAAACTATAAATAATTGTAATTTGAGTTTAAAAGTTTATAATTTACACCTGATGACGGTTTGATAAACCGAAACATGTTGTGAATGTTCCGATGTAAATCGAATGCTCGATATGGAACATAAGATGATATTTTAATCATTTTAATTATCTTAACTTACTATTTTATTGTGATTTGACGGTAAACAAATATAATAATTATTTTAATTAATATCACAATATGACGCAACTATACTATCTCATTAATATTTTGTCTTTCTCGTTGTCTGTATCACGGTTTTCTGTTCTGTGCTTACGACTCCACTCATGTTGGTTTCTTCGTCACGGTCGGTAACTGCGCGTCGCTTCTACGAATCTTTCATCCCTGGTGTTTTATTGCCTACGCCTTCAGCTAGGATGTTTGCTTGGTTGGAGCCTGGTTAGAGCGATGGTTTTTCCTCTCGCCCCGATCTTGACAATGGTTGCGCGAGGCCAAGTGACTGGTACTTCAGGTCTTCAATAATTACCCTAGAAGCTTCGACTTATTCTCAGTTCGTTTCACCATTAACCAGAAGCTAAAAGAAAAGTCTAGACGATGCAAGTCTACAGATCTGGGCTGATGTTACTTCGTATGGGCGGGACGAACATGAAACACGCTACCCGGGGGGTCACGATATCGAATACTTGTGAGAAGAAAATAACTTTTGACTTTTAATACGATTTAGGAACCAATACGGAGTGCTTAGAACTTAATACTGACATCAGTTGATAGAAAAACTCTCGAGGTTTTCTACACACATCACAGAGAATCGACATGTGCTCCGCGAGTTACACTGCAGATGTCGACAGGACGTCCCAAAAATTTGTGCAGTGATGGAAGATGATGGAAGCTGTGGCAGTTGTGATTCGAATTTCTAGTACCAGGCGAAAATGGACACTCGGCTGTGTGGCTCCTTGCGAAATTGTGTCGGAAATGATGGTTGCACAGCTTTTACAGACTCTGTCTCTCTTGTGGGGGTAGCCATTTTCAAAACTAGTGGCATCTAGCGGAGGCACACTCAGTCGAATACCACAGAGTCACATTGTATATTTAAACTGATATGAAGGCAAGTATCTTGTTTAATTTATGCCAGAGTTGTTCGTCCGTCACGAGTTGGTGCTGACATGTAACGCGGAATAAATCAGCAAGATGAATTTCCAATTTGTTTCATCACAAATGAAGTATAAAATTTGATCAGAGGACGGTCTCTGCCTCAGTGATCATATCCGGTCAGGCAAACGTGAAGGGTGTGCTGTGTTGGTCGATTTCACCGATTTTTGGTTTCCGGTAATTTGTAAGAAGTACGACGGAAACCTCGAGACACTGAACCGCGAAAAGTTCTGTTATCTTGAGGCAGTGGCTAGAAGGAAGAGTTCTCTGACCTCAGACAGTGGACAACGAGCAACGCAATGTTCTTGTAGGTTTAAAAAGATTGGATGATGCAGGCGAAACGTCTTTAGAAGCATCCGCTATGTGGACGAGAGTGAAAGTAGGAGAAAGGCAAGGGTCAGCTGTGAAGATCAGCACTTGTAAACAATATTCATACACAATTTGAAAATATATCTGATGTATTTCCGCACCACAATTTACCTCTTAGTCCCAGTGGTCCATTATCTATCGTCATCAGTCCGAAAGATAAATACAGATTTTATTCAGACGTCCTGTCCAACATTTTACAAAGGGCATCATTACGAAAGCTACGTGTTTTTCGACGACCAGTTGCTATACGTAATTGAAGGAAACTATATTAAATATCGCTCCTACCACATAATTTCGCTCATTCGCCATATTGTTATTATTATTTTTACGGATTGTAGGAGATTAAAAGTACTGGGTTGCGTTGGCCTTCGATTCCATAACGTCCGTACAAAATTTCATCATAATCCGTCTGACGGTTCTGGAGTTAAATCATTAGGACGAACGGACCGTCAGACGTGATCAGCCCTGTATACATCCATGTTATGCCTTGTCACATGACGAAGTGTGAAACAGGAGAGATGAAATACCCAAAGTTCTTTCCCTGAACACTACAGATTGTCGAATGGTACTTAACAGATAGAGATGGAACGTTTTGTAAATTTAATTAACGTATGCTGTAGAACGTGGTTCAACAAACAAAGAACACAAAACTTTTCAAATGAGTCGGCTTCCTCCAGTCGTAACAAGACACGTTTCAACATGTGACCTCATGTGGTAATTCACACATCAGTAACTTACTATTGAACAGAATTTTCTTGGAAAATACTGAGGTTTGGCTTACCTGTAGAGAATGTGACGATACAAAGCAGACGAATGTTGTACGAACAGCAGGGACTAGCACATGTAGACCGCAGACAATTGGTACTGTGTCAGAGTCAGACAATAATCACAAACACACAAGCTAGTTGGTCACCTCACTTCGCTACGGAAACTGTCATTACCACAGCACACCGTTTATACCACCAGAATGCTTTCTGAAATTTCTTGAATCACAAGATGATTGATCATCTGACTCGCGGAGAAGCCTTTAAGAGCACCGAAGAAAGAATTAATGACTTGTATTGTAGTAACTTTAAATAATAATAAACATTGACCTGAAATCTTAATTGCTCCGCGTTTGTCATTGTGATATTTTTTTCATCTCTGAAATGTTCAGACGGTGAAGTACATAAAAAGTGACTATTTCACTTAGAAGTTAATTATGGTTCATATGTCTTTCAAAAGTTTTAAACAATACTAATACATTTGTTTTGAAAGTTAATAAAGTTGATATTTTTAATTATTTGAGACGACCAAACCATTTATTTTTCTCGTAAAGAAGTAAATATTCACAGAAGTCAGTATTAAAAAAGAGTCTAGATCAGGGGTGGCCAACCCAAATGATCTTTCGGGCCACTTTGGAAATGCATCATAACTCCGCGGGCCACATATAAAATTATATATCCCCATATTAGATTTAGATACACTATAGACATTTTTTTGGAGTGAAAAATTGAAACATAATGAGTTATTATTATTGTGTTTACTATTATTCTTACATGTAAACATAGATAATATAATAATAATGATACTAAGCGTACATTGTAAAGAAATATATAGCACTAAAAATTAAATATAAAAAATATATAAATATGAATGAAATAAAAATAATGAAATCATTAAAATGTTGAGTCCAGATTCACGAGGGTAATAATACTTGGTACCTCGAAACAAAATAGAAAGCGAGTTAATGAGACGATGAATGAAAAAGTGTGGCAGGAACGGATCAAAGCACACTCCAGCTCCTTGCAGTTTGCAAATGGAAATGACGTAAAGTCTTTTTTAAATGGAGGTGATGTTTCTGGAGCCTCCTGTGTTGTGACAGCTTCAAGAACTGTAATTTTAGTAACAGACCTTTAGCCCACATCTTTTGCAGCTCTCATTTGCAACCTTCGCCTACTTATGCGATAATACTGTCTTATTGGACGAGCTGATGAACAGATTTGCAATTTAATTTCGGAGAGTCGTTTCATTTTCGTTGCAATGAAATGGAGCCAGTGTTACTGGATGGTAATGTTGTTCCAGGGTTTAATCTTTCCTGTCTTTTTTTTTTAAAAAAAGAAAGAAAGAAAGAAGTTTGTAGCTTCCAGTTCTCACGGCCAGGTTGCTTCTAGAGTGTTCGGTATTATTCAACAGGGCGAATTTAAAAATATATTGCATCATTAGTGGTTTGTGACAGCTCATTGCCCCTTCAGTAAGGCGTGTTGCTCAGAGGACGTCATTAAACGCGTGTGGCGTCCGGTAATTAACTACTGGCCGTGGATTTTTCTCCGTCTTCATTTTCTGTCATTTCATTAAACCTTCGTGAAGGGAACGACCATTGCTGCCGCTTTCAGAAAAATCAAAGTTTTGGAAGAAATTGTAGGTTACTTCTCGTGACACAACTCAAATCTCTAATATGAAATATTAATTAACTTAGGCACCGAACTATAAAATTATACTTTGTATAATTATCGGCTAAATTCTCATCAAATTTTTGGTAAAATGTTTTAACATCATTGGGTGAATGTTTTATTTAATGAAAATCTGTGAAACACAGATATCCTGCAGCCGTGACCCTGTTTTTCTATAACAGATAATATTCTGACGTCTCATAATTTATATTCGCTGTTTTGAATTACCATTTTGAACATCCCCCAACGAAAGAAATTCAGTTTCAAGGACCTGGTTATAGATTGCAACAAACAGATTAAGTAGCACTGAGCTCGTTTTCAACGATTCGTGATGAGAGGGTCATTTTCAAGATCCACTCTTCATGTTGGCCCTGGCATCTTTAGATGCTGGATCAGCCCGGTGTCGTAACAGGACAAAGCGAGAAAGCGGGGTTCGAACCCGCGATGTTAGATGAGAATATGATAGGGATACTTAAATACTACGAAGGTTTTACTAATGATACTTTTACAGTTTTAATCACCGATATCCAAGGTCCTGTCTTTCGTCGGGGATGTAATATTAATTATATTAATGATTTAACGCAGTATTGAATACTAGAGACACGTTACCTGGTGTTTGATGAGAAATCTGGTACTTCGTCGTGTCACGAGTTCATGAGCTTATTTGTACTTATGTTGTTCTTACTCAATTTTATTAGAAGACGAAAGGGTC
Source organism: Zootermopsis nevadensis (assembly GCF_000696155.1). The sequence continues at coordinate 39,266 of NW_019060201.1, forward strand.
AACTACTGTATACACGGCTAATAGCAGTGGCCGATTTTTCATGAAAATAAAACCACCTGTTTCATGTAAATAACTGTTGCAACTCTGCCTTGAAGAATATTCATAATTTTCCATGTCGAATGTCTTCTGTGGGCGTCGGAGGTTGTAAATGTTTGTCAGTTTGTATAAACGGTGTGCTCTGCCGTAGTACACAACAGAAATTACGTATTTCGGCTTCAAGACAAACGATACAAGACGAAACACAAGGCAATGAATAACACTCACGTGACGATATGGTTTTTACAGTACATTAAGAACAGATCCACCAAGTAACACTTCAGTTAAGTAGGTGTCAGAATCGATCACCGCACGATACAACAAACTAATTTATTGTTAAGTAATTAAATTGTCATTAATTTGTGTATTCACATGTTATTTATTATAAGTCGTATTTTATATTTCATTAATATAATCAATTTTTTTAATATTTTAGTTACCATCAAGTTAATTATAATGCCAAGGCTCATTCAATGCTGATTTATATTGTGTGTTACATACTCATTGGCGTATTATTATGGCTGATGGGCGTTCACTTTCGGGTGGCTTTAAATTAATTCAAGGCCGTGTAGTTATAGGATGATAGTCGAAACAGTTTACTTATCGGGCAACAGGTGTCTCAGATACACGAAAATTTTTCGACGTCTGAGGCATTTATTTAAAAAAAATATTTATTTATATATTGTTTAAATCTTGTCCGTCTAATCACAATAAATTCTTATTAAATATTAAAATATTACAATAATTAACATTTAAAATATATTAAATGATATTCTTTATCGAAATGTTCGATTTTACATTAGACCATCATTTTTCACGACATGTTTCAGTTCCTAAAAGAACTATCTTCAGGTGTATATAATTATATAAAGATTCAAATCAATAATAACTTAAATGCAATTTCTTAAATACAATTTCTATATATTACCATCTCATGAAAAGATTTATTGTTTTCGGGCAGAAAAGTCAGGTTTCTTGTGCTCGGAACTGAGTTTTGAAGTCTGACGGTTTGCTCAGGTGGGTGGGGGGGTGAGTCTCTTGGTTCCATACATGTTGGATGGGGCAATATAATTAACCAGGACAGTTGCTCACCAGCTCATGTGGAAAGACAACTTGTAAAGGAATTTTAACTTCTGCCCACATCGTCTGTACCTTCATTTTACACTTCAGCAGTTATTTTAATTACTTATTCAGTTACGTTGAACATTCTAGCTTCTCTTGAGACTGCTTTCTTGGAATGCTTTACGTTTTAATTTTAATTAAGTTTACATTTATTCAGTATTAACAAGGTCAAGGAAATCGATGATTCAGTTAGTTTGAAATAGTTACGAAGTTAAACTTATCTCCCGTTTGTAATTCTGATCCGTTTAATGTTATCGAACTATTTCGTAATTTAAAATTTTCTGTATCGCATGTGATCGTAATTTGATTGTAATTCTCGATGTCTGAACACAAATATTCTCATCAAATCCGAGAGAGAATGGTAGCAATGAAAACTTCGCATTTAAGTTGTGTTTTTTTTTATTTATGACGGCTATAGGGATGTCAGACACTTTACGTTCGGAAGTTTTATCCTACACACACAAAAACTTTGCTATCACGTGTTATTTTATGAGTGCGTGAGGATGATGAAACATGGTCAGCCCAAGAGATTGATAGTGACCGAATCGAAGGAGGTTATAGATGGACGGGACATGTAGCACGATTGCGAGAGACGATAAACGCATATATATTATTATTAGACGAAAAAATCTATAGGCGAGAGGCTACTTGTGAGACCGAGGCGTAGTACTAAGGATAATATTAAAAATGATTTTAACGTAATGGGGTGTAATGTGTGAAATTTAGTTCTCTGGCTAAGAATAGGGGCTCGTATTGACACGATAATAAACTCTCGAGTTTCAGTAAGGTCGGGGAAATTCTTTTGAGACGCAGAACGCTTAATGCAATTTTGTGTACTGTGCACAGTGGCGTTACTTAAACGAAGATCTCAGAACAAACCCTAGGATTTAGGTTAGAGGTAGGCAGGCGACTACGGAGAAGACCGTCCATTCTTAGTTGCTACGTAAGTCTTGAAGTCTGTGCTACTCTGGGATTGTAACAATTCAGTGTAATCTAGATTTGGCAGGATTTTCGTAATGGCTGTCAGTTGTATGTAACTCGTGGAGCGAAACTGTATTGCAGACTACAATTGATATTTTCGGAAACAGCTGTGCAGAATTTATTAATAGGTTGGCCCTAATGATATTTAAACGTTACTTAAGGAATGTAAGAGGTCAGGGAAATTAATTAATTTGCAGAAAATGGACTAAGATTTTAAAAAGTTTCCATTGCAATCTTGATTGCAAGGTAAAATATTAATAATATTATTTTAAGAAATTAATTGTATAAATTCTACCTTTCTTGTGTAATTATGGTTATTTTCAACATTCTGAGTAAAAGTGACGCATAAATACGACTCGACCTACTATCTCTTCCTTGCAAATTCGTTTCTTAACTATATAAAGTCTGAGGTTCTGACGGTGAAGTGTTGATTTCGAAGTTATGGTTTGTGACATCTTGTAGTCCTGTACGTGCTTACTACGTTTTGGAGGATCTCACTACCATAACCTTCAGCCTTCAGCCTTGAAGATGGAGGTGGTACAATCCCCCGAAACAATGGCAACCGCCAGCGATACTACACCCTGTCACAAACCATAAGACCCCAATGTACAACCCTTCTTAAATTTCACCAAATAACTAGATACTGTGAAGTACCACATCGGTCTGGGTTACTTTCTTGCAAGTTTGTCTTGTTTGGAAAGAAGCCGTGTGAAGTTCGTTCCAGTAAATCCCTCGAGTTGAAAATATTGTAACCTGAATGTCTGTCTGAGTACCAGACGTTATTTTTGAACCTTCCACCAGCGTATGCTCCACATATGACATAGTGTTATTTAGTCGTAGGTAACAGATATCGATATATCGACATATCGTTCTTCTCTCATATGAAGAATCGATGGCCTGTGGCTGTACCCAACTTTTGCCATCACAGATAGTGTCTAAGTGTTGTTTTTCTACTCCGTAATTACAATTTACGGACCTAATGTTACGAAGAATTTGTATTACAAAGCTATACAATGTGGGTCAATATGACAGAATTACGCATAAACGCTTGAGATTTGTCTAAAGTGTAAAGAGAACTCTCAGGAAACAACTGTTCTTTTGGTTATATATAAACTTGTTTTATTCTAGTATTTTCTGATTTTACTATGCAAGGAGAATTAGTAATTTTCTGATATATAAAGTCACAGATAGGCGTGGCATCAGCAGTTTGCTATGATAGTACGTACAACAGCGTCTGAGGCCTTCTCAATTTCTTTTCTATTACGCGACGCGACACAACGAAACGTGTTGCGTCTACATATAAGCCTAAGCAATGTCCTGTTCTGAATACTGTGGAACTTAAATATCGACGTCACTCAGGCGTCTGAAATCGCGGCATATGTCCACCAGTTTAAGGGCTTTCGTGGATTATTCTGTACAGAACGAGTCCATATTACAGGTTACATAGCTGACTAGGGGCATAGAATATTTTACGAAACGTACACCATGTCGACAATTAATATTTTAGACCTTAACGTGGTCTACATTTTACGTTTCGTGTCAACTAAACATTTATATATAAAATTCACGAAGTCCAATTTGAATTTCTTGTTACATTGACTCCTGCGGGCCAAAATATATTCTCGATATTTTTTTATCACACGAAATACGTCCCTAGATTAAAATTAATTGAAATACATTAAGGGGCTAGAACGGACGGATAGACGGACGGCTTCCCTCTTATGCATTCGTTCTGAATAGAAAGGTCGCATGACAAAAATGTAACCTAAAAATAACTTAATAAAATTTAGCGTGTGTTCTGACTGAAGAAGTTTTCCTCTGATTGCGTGCGTGGTGAAAGCATAGCCATTCATGGTTTATTTTCCGAAGTTTGATGTATGACTCGTGTCGTGAAACAAAGGATTAAAAAAATATCATCAGCTCCCAGTTCGTTCGTGTTATGAAATACTTGAAAACATTTTTAGCGCAGTAACAAAATGGGACCCTAATGCTTCTGCATTGAGCGATCGAAGGAAATGAAGTTGGGGGCACTCCCAGGAGTACGAACACACTCTCCTTCACTGAAATCGATTTGTAGTTTACTAAGACATGGGTTGATATTGAAGTTTAAGCGCTTTTATTAAACAGCAAATAACTAGGAAGGTTTTTTATATACAAACATTTTATTAGCTTAGTTTAAAGTTCATTAATGTGTTATAGAAGGTACTTATTATTTAAAAGGAATTTACTTCAATATTATATTGAGTTTGGATTTATTAGGTTTGTAATATATTACCAAATTGCAGTTTAGATTGTGTCTTATTAAAGGCCTTAGTTCATGAAATGACATTTACCCTTATTATTATTGTTTATTAATATTGTTACATGTTTCGTTAAATATTTTCATATATTTAAAACCCTTTATGCAGTAATGCATCGTTCACATTGAAGTGTGAAAGTCAGAAACTTGTTTGAGAATGTGTAGGATTTGAGGTTTTCACAGCGGTGAGTCTTCTGGTAATTGAGCCGTGTAGTCTGGCAGCAAGGACCTCTGAAACGTCGGTAAACTTCTACCAGACTACACGGCGCAACAACCCAGAAGATAGCCATCTTCCCTTGTTTGAGAATAGTTTCCAAATTACAATGTCGAAGTTTCTGTTCAGAGCGTAAAACGTGAGTGAAAGAACACTTTAAAATAATTATTGCTAAATCATTTCAGTTTCGTTGGGACGTGTTAGATGCGTTAGTCGGATGTTCTGTTCACTATGCATGATGCTTCTGGGGGCGTTACCAGTCCCGTCTTTAACACACTGATTATTAATTAAAGTTACTCATCATTATACCGGCATAGGCCAGATTTTTTGTACATTTTATTTTCGCTCTAATTTATTTTAATACTGATTCTGTGATAGAGCGTTGAAGTACAAGTTTAGTATCAGGAAAGTTACAGATTAGATTTCGGCTGTTACCACAAATATCGATTAATATCGATAAAAGACGTACATGTGTTTGTAAATCAGTATGTGGGTAATAAGGTCATAATTGTGAAGATAATTTATGTACAAGAACACAATTTTATATCTGCAGTCACCTGAGTTTTAATTTTTAATTTCAATTTGTTTTTTAAATTTATAACTTATAACTTATAACTCGCTTTCCAATAAGATGCCAATATGTTTGTAATTGTTTACCCACGTGCTAACCCTGCCTTTAGATTATATGTATTTAGAACCTGAACATGGTCTATTGCGACCGAAACATGGAGCTACGTTTAATATCTAATGTATCAGTTAATTTTTTAATAAAGTAGTGTGGGACTGTGATATAAATTTGTTATTTTTGGTCTTGTGTAGAGGAAACTCAAAATCGTCGTGTATATTAAATATAACTCGGAAACTGAGAGAGTTAAAGTTAACTAAAATGGCAAATTTCAGTTTCTGGAATATTGTCGTATTAAATATTCCTGCACGTCGTTATTTCTGATGATAAATTTATGTGACAAACCTCATGTTTGTCAGTAATGATACTTTGGAAAATTAATTCAATGTCTGAATTGTGTATTGAATACAGAGTAAGGACAGTACCGCATGTATTCTTATATCCAGCTTATAGTCGGCTGATTCCACAGGTTTGTATCAGTCTCACTGCTGTACAAGAACGAGGTCTCCGGTGGCTCACAAATCGATGGCAGTTCTTGGAATTCCCATGTGCAATCATTGACATTTAAATTACGTTTGTTGAGTTCTCTAAGACCTGAGCCCACATCGACAATGCATTTGTTGAACTTTGCCCTCTCCTTCGTGTTTAAACGAGTTTATATTTGTCATTTGAACTAAGATGCAACGTGGTCTCTCCACAGGACTTGTTTTATGTGAAGAAATATCAGCTGGTTCACTGAAGTTACGATGTTTTGAAATATATCTGAATCCCAATATTAATTGAAATGTGTTTTCCATTGGAATTCGTGATTTTGGGGATTTTTCAGAAATGTATACGTTTAGTACAGTCAGTGTTTTTAGGTATACCAACTTCGTTTTTACCCTTTGTTTTCAGAATATCAACAATATATATAAGTTTTCTTCAAATTATGTATCATAGTTAATTGGCTTTTGAAGGAGACGAGATATGTTATAATTTAAATGTTACTATTTTCAGTTGAAAATTGTTAGAGATGGGCCTGCTGGAGTCATAGACTGTAATTTGCCAATATTAAACTGAAATACCCTGAAGTTAGGTTCAGATTTCAGTTTCTCTTGGCTGCGAATTTGAAGGTTGTTAGGCTGTGGAGTCTGGCATAAATTTTCCATGGTCATCGCCCTGATGATGGAGGCAACAATGACCTCTGAAACGTCGGTAAACTTCTACCAGGCTTCACGGCGCTACAACCCAGAAGACAGCCGTCTTCAAAATGCAGTTCATCCTTACATCTGTTTTGGGTCTTAATGGTTCTCTGTATCCTGTCCTTTTGTAAGTCTTTGGAAGTCTATTTCAGTGTATTCTTAAAACGTGTTCGTAGCAAATTCTCTTGTTATTTGCTGTTTCTTCATTCAGATTTTAGGTACTTAAATGGTTCCGTATCTCCGTATTTATCTTCAAATCTGTTAGGATAAATTCATCTACTGATCTTAGGAATTTAAACTCAGCTGATTTAGACTTTATTTTGTCTGAGTAATTCTCTGTCCAGTTTCCGCAGGTATAATTCAACATCGGGACTGCCATCAATGTATAAAATTTGGTTTGTGCGTTTTCATGTCTTCTAATTTTTCCACACATCCTCTGATATGCATGCATTTTTACAGCAGGACAGTCTGTAGTCCAAGTAATTAAAATGAGATACTTGTTCTATTTTTTTAATTTCGTATTTTTTTACTGCTGTTTTGAGTCTTGCACGAGTCATCGCTTGACTTTGTAAACATCCCCGAAGACCTCCGAAAGAAGAAGTTGAAAATTCAGTATATTCAGTTCAATTCTGGGGCAGTTCTTTAAAATGTGGTGGTGACTCTGACAGACAGGCTTCAAATAAATGGAAGTTTAATTCTCTGATCCAAAAAAAAGACCTATCAGGTCGTTCTGGATTTAACAATTTTTGAATTCTTTAATAAAGGAGAGGAATCTGAAGCCAGAGTTTGCTGTGAAGTTTAGCTCAAGAAATGTTAATAAGAGTATGTGTCTACATGAATTACAAATGGTTGATCTAATGTTATGTGATTTTAATACAAGAATTTTATTCTGGTAACAAAAAGTTGTTTGAGAGCCATTGCTTTAGAGAACTAATAAATTGTCAAGTTTAATTTTAAATTACTTTAAAGATCTCGTAGAATTCAATTACTGATTTTCTGATTAGACGTCGTGTTCTTAATTAATGATCAGCCAGTTATTTTACTTACATTTTACGCTCTGTGTTGTATTGTATTTCATTGAAGTCTCGATTTGAAAATGTTAAAATTTCAATGTGAACGATTTGCTGCTTTGTAACTTTTGCGAAAGTTTCGAACCGCTGTCTTGCAGTTCTTGAGTTTCGTGGCCTGCTCACACAGCGACTTTTTTTATGAACAGCCTATGGGCCTGTATGGATTTCTCTAGTTTTGTAAGTTTCACCTAGTATCTTATCGACTAATTTAATATATCTGATTACTTTTAGTATATTTACAGTGCTTCATAATTGTGTGCCAGTATTGAACTTTCCTCTTAATTTTAGAGGAAAAGTTCCTTATTGTCAGCGTCTTACGCCAGAGATAAGATGATTTATTTCTCGATAAGAACTCCCTACTTCAAATAGGTTCAAAAACCTTTTATTTATAATGCACCCTGTGAAATATTGTGCTTTACGTTGAAAATATATAATTGTCCGAAATATTCGACGGGAAATAATAAAATCTGATATTGGAAAGTCTACGTTATACACCGTGGCCAATTTTTTTATATCGGTTCAGTGTAACCGTTAATTTACATTAAGAGCGAAAAGAAATTTGTCAGTTTTCTCTAAGCACGTAAAATGATATATCTCTTTACGATCTACGAATTTTATTCCAAGCATTCAGAGTGGTGAATATTTACCATAAAAGAAAAAAAAAATATTTCTGACTTTACTCAACAGTTAGATTATATATGCAGCAACACATATGAAGTCCAACTGCGCATGACAAAAGAGCTTATAAAACTTATTAGGGAAGTAATTCAAAATCAACTTAGGTCGCGTCTGTCCATCTGTGGTGCGTGAAGTCACTGTTCATCCGGTCAGTGCTAAGTGGGTTGCCTACTCCGCGTATCCGTGCCGATAAGAGTATTCAAGCTACCGAGCGTTACTGTAATTAAATTTAATCTAGGTCGAGCGATAAAATTCATTTACAGATAATAAAATTGTTAATAATTAATTCTTCTGGTTACTATTTGATATACACTTTTTTCTTCGTCAACACTTAATGTTCGCACACAATTATGAAGCGCACTGTACAGCTGGAAACATATCTTGTGAGTGGTCCCCAAAGTTTGTAGTTTGAGAAAATCATAAATATCAGACTCCAGTCTAAAATTTTACCTTTTTACCAGATTACTTTACTTAAACGTGCTTTATCATCCACACACAGCTCAAAAGTAACGTTTCACAAAACATTTTCTGGTTCAAAAGAAAGTAAGCCGATTCATTTGTATACTTGTCGCAAAATATCTTCGAGCTTGGTTCATGTCACAAATACACACGTGGCAGAGACGCCCTATCCAAATTCCCATCCTATCTTGGTGTGACGTAGCTCGGGTATGAAAATATTTTGCGCCCAGTATACATGTGCGCAGTCTGATTTCAGTATGAAAACAATATTACTGCGAAACAAAGGAACAGATCTCCGCCGTCTGAATATACATTAAAAATATTGGCACACGATAAATTCGTAGTTAAGCGTATTTGGTAAATTTTGTTTATCCGTAATAGAATCTCGAACCACAGTTTGGGGACCACTAATGTATGTGGATATCGACACACTAGACATTGAATTTTATCACGATGGTAATGTGTAGTTCACATAACATTTGACTGAACTGAAACTTACAATACTAGTATTTCCATGATTTAAGTTACGTTATTAGTAAAATACTGGAACAGGGCTACATGCAAGTGTAACGGCGAGACACTCAGTTCAGATATTTAATGGTAGTGATGTTTTTTTTTCCTTTGTATTTCTACGCTGACTGGAAGATGTTGGTATTTCATTCTCATTCGTGCTGAGATAGTTGGGATTTTGGATAAAAAAAACCCTGCAATATCTCGAAGACTACGGAAAAGTAACGCCATTGTACACATCTGTGTGTTAAAATGTTTTTACGGAAGTCATTTGTATTGTGTAGAGAGCGATTATAATTAGTCAATCTTATTTATTTGGGATATACAATGTCTCACGGCTATAAGATGAGGTTACAATGTACGGAGAATTTTTGTTGGGAAACCTAGTTGGAAGCAGTCACTTAGAGCAGTGGTATTCAACCTTTTTTGTTCGCGTACCCCCAGATATAATTTTTCTTTAACTTTGTACCCCCAGAGTTGTTGGTATATAATTGAAGTTATACGTAGTATATAATCTACATCTAAAATAAATTAAATAAATTATATTACTGATTATTCAGTGTTTATCATAAAATAATATGTTTTTTTAAATTTCACGTACTCCCTAAAATATCTTCGTGTATCCCCGGGGGTACGCGCACCCCAGGTTGAATACCACTGACTTAGAGTAAGAAGAACGTGGGGAGCAACTAGCAGCGGTGTTTGAACAACGCCAGGAATTTAATTAGTTCATGGGAGGCAAGCAGGAACTGGGTTATTGACCATTGTTTAACATCTTGTGATGAAGTCCTTTGTACTGCCTCGAGGTGTTAGTGTTCACACTGAAGTGAAATAGAGTTATTAACGCAATGCGTGTGCTTTGTTGAATAAAGTCTTCTTAAACTGCTTGAAGCGTGAGTTAAATTCTTAAAATACGCCTCAGTTTAACTCAAAAATGTTTAGGATTGTTCGTACGTGATGAAAAACTTTGTACGAATTCGTACTGTTACGTCTGAGTAAGGGAAAGTTGAGGTTTAGTCCTTCTCATTGTCGTTACACCTGCACGTAGCCCGTGTTCTTTGTTAATACGGCTGACTAAAACGAACTAACGAACGATGTACTTACGGATGGAGTGGAGTTGGCTAGCAGGAACATTGTCCTCGTTCTCAACGTTGTCTCCGCGGTAGTCCCTGAAAGCACTTCCCCTGAGAGGGTCGCCCTGGAATCAAATCACAGTGGAAACAAATGAGACGGTGCTGGATAGGGAAATAGTCTCTTTCACACGTTTCCATTACTTGTAACACCATTTCACTTGTACAGAAATATCCAAGTCCGGTTGCGTGTAGGAAGCTGACTGCTGGCAACTAAGGGTATTTTAATACATTTGCACACGTAGCGCGCATGGATGGGACAAGAGGTGTGCACCGGGTATTTGGTTGGGAAGCCTGAGGGGAAGAGACCGTTGGAGAGACCTAGAGGTAGATGGGATAATGTCTGGCGGGATCTATGGGAGATAGGAGTCGAAGGAAACTGGATTTTGTTGGCCCAGGACAGGGTCCGGTGGAGGGCTTTGGTTAATTCGGTGATGAACCTTCGGGTTCGGTAAGCCATCTGGTTGGTTAGTTAGTTTATTCTTAAATATTTTCAGATTACTTGTTACAGTGTTTTTATGTTATAAACTTGTCATTAATTTTGGCTCATGACATGTTTTTGGTGGTGCTCAGATGTGTAAAGCTCTGAAGAAGTAGTGTAGTAGTCACGTTATATAAATTCTTGTGACTTGAATAGTGCCCATTTCAATCCCTTATACGAGCCAGAGAAGATTGTGTGCTGGCATGACAGCTGTGTCGTAGAGAAAGTAAGCCAAAGCATCACAGTGTAGTTGATAGGGCTGCTGATTTGCATTTGTAGAGTTCAGTGAAACTTGGTACTAATGTTATGTCACTGGGTGTCATTTCACTTTCGTAATGCACGTTGCATACCATGAAACGTATAAATGGCGGACGTGCAGACTTCTGAGGAGGAAACGTGCATTATTTCTCATATTTATCCGTAATAAAGAATCACAGAATGTTGACACAGCTTTGAGGAAGTTGTAGTTCTGATTAATTATGTTCTTATTGAAGACCATGACATACGTACTAGTTACAGTGTAATAGCAGTGATTACAAAAAATCACATAAGGAATTTTAGTCTACGTACATGAACATTCTTCACGAATACATTTTTATTTTTCTTTACTGATACGCATATGACTAGACTACTTCGTGAAACGTTCATATATTGATAATAGGTCTAAGCACTAGAAGATCACCTGATTACGTAAATTAGCCATTTGCTAATGAATAATTTAAAGGAGGCTGTCTTCAATTTGGTGCTCTGTGTAGTCGGATGGAAGTTTATTGACGTTTCAGAGGTGCTTACTGAAACGTCGGTAAACTGGCGCCCGACTACACGGAACTACAATTAAGAATAAAGTCTACTTCATACTCGTTTCCGTGAGACTCTGAAAGCTCACACAGTTGAAAGCCTTTATAGGGAGCTGACTTCATAGGTTCTGTGTCTGAATAAGTTATAGCTGCGGTTTGTAGGCAGTGGTCTGCGAACCAACAATGACACTGCTGTCACAGCGTAAATAATTTACTAATGTACTAGGAATTAGTTTCAAAATTCTGGTTAACTTTTGAAGAGAATCAGCAGAATATGCGATACCAGTTTGCGACTTTTAAATGAACGTAATGCAATGATGTGTAAATCTGCTTCATTAGTATGTCAGTTTCCATGTTTCCGTGCACTACTGATTTGATGTTATACTCAGTACGTCACTACAGCCTTTGATCTTTGACGGCAATTTCGGTGCATAATTATAAACAGAATGCTACTACGTCCATGCCTCTGTAACATGATTTAAAAAGAATTGAGTTGCCTGTCCTGGTGAGCTGTTAATCAAATCACGGCACCTGATGAAACTTCTGCTGTTCCTACTTGCCCCTAAATTCTAGATGTCGTGCCAAACATCACTCCGCCTTGTTTGGTACGCAAACTTCCATCACCATGGACACAAGACCCTATTCCGAGCCAGCTGAATCTAGTCCACAGCTTCGAATCGTATTTGTGTAAGATCTGCTTTGGTGTTATCCTTCCTTCAGCCAGGTGCGTCATCGTTGCAAATGACGTATGTAAATCTTTGAACGTATTTAGCATAAACGTTGTCTCCCTTGAGCGAACGTTCTCAACAAGGGAAATGATCTAGCTTCGTTATCTGTCTTTTTATATTTTTTAAAGTTTTACAATTATATTAGTGTTCCCTAGGTGGATTTTTTGTTTTTATTTATATTTCTTCATTTTTTGCTCTGTGTTAATATTGTTTCTATTTTGGGTTTGCCTGTACTTGGCAGTTACATTTAATACTGTACATGTATAAGTTTAGTTAATCCGTTTGTGTAATATTATCCATTATTATTTCACTATTATTGTATATATTATCAGTGTTTGCCTGTTATTGGCTTCTTGCTGTTGGCAAACACGTAAATAAATTAATTGAATTGAATTGAATTGAATTGAATTGAACCCACATCTCACAAATGTACTATTTCTTTTAAATCTTCCGACTGAACCTCTGTATGGATGCATATCATCTCATTTGTTCTTGCTACCTGACCGACCAATCTCATTTTCCTTCATCTGGCAATTATAATAATATTTTGTGAAGATTATAAATTATAAAGCTACTCATTATGCAGATTCATCAGTTCTCGTGTTACCTCATTACTCTACTTTCGAAATATTCGTCTCTGAATTGTGTCTGAAACGCCGTCAGCCTGTGTTATTCCCATATTTTAAGAATCCGAATTTTACACTTACATAAGACAAGTAAATTCACAGTTAATCTTCACACTTTTGAATTGAATTTTAAAGAGCAGTCTCCGAATTTGTGAACTAATCTTCTCTTAATGTTCATTGTAAAAGTACTTCACTGTTTATGATTGTCTGAATATTTTGGGGAAAACGTCGAATTGAGAATATTTCGTCTTCTTATCCAAAATCTGAATCCACAATAATTAAAACATGAATAACTCATTGTATCGGTGTGAAATTTGAGGAGCTTTGTAACTTGTACTCTTCACCAAATCCTATTAGTGTTATAAAATCAAGAAAGATGAGATTTAAAAAAAATGTGACTTACATGAAGGAAATAAGAAATTTGTATAGAATTTTTGTAGAATAATGCGATGGAAAAATGCGACTTTGGAGGCAGAGGCATATATGGGAGGAATATAATGTTAAAATATACGAGTGGACCGGACTCTTCTGGCTTAGGTTCGAGATCAGTGACGGATTTTTTATTCCAGTTTAGTGAATGTTAAGTCCTGAACACTGACTCATTTAATTCTGACAGGGAATTTCCTTTTTGAGCGACACGTCCAGACCTGATATGGAATCCGCCCAGTCTCCTCTGTAATGGTTATCGGGGTTAAGTGGTCGGAGCGTGATTCTGACCACTCATCTCCATACAGAGCCGTTGTTACGAACTCGTGGAGTTTTGAAGTGACTTTCCTATCTTGTTCATGGCTTGGTACGTAATTAATAATTTATCGGAAGTGATTTCGCTTGTGTTTGTAGCGAAATTCCGCGCTGCACACTTCAAGGATTTAGCAAAGTCTCCCACATGGGATTCAGGTGCGACTTACAACTGCGGATAAATTGAAAATGTCAGTGCGTCGTCGTTAAAATGTTCAGGCTAACGAAAGCAAGGGAACACGGTTCCTGCCTGATGTCTGCTCTCCAGGGAGAGACATCTGGTGGCGCCGAGACAAATGTTGTGACATCTGAAAAGGGAGAGAAAGTTTTGCGAGAGGTGGAAATCGAAACGAACGAGCCTTTTTATACGATAACACCTACTCGACTTCGACTCTGGAAGAGATCAGGTTCAAGAGCGGTGACATTTTAATAATGAGACGGATGAAACAAGAGTGGCAAGATGAATTCACTTCAGTTTGGGCAAAATATATTTGTAAAACCCATTTTGTAGAATTTAGCATGTATCTCAAATTTAAAACTTCTTGACGATGGTGAAGAGTCAATTGAATAAAAATTTACTTGGATATTATCCATCGTCTAGTAATAAAACGTAAAAAACGTAAAACGACGTTTCGGAGATGGGACTCTATCTCCGTCTTCCGGAGATAGGGATTAGCTCTATCTAGTGGGCCCAACTGAGTAGGAACCTGAAGACGGAGATAGAGTCCCATCTCCGAAACGTCGTTTTACGTTTTTTACGTTTTATTACTAGACGATGGATAATATCCAAGTAAATTTTTATTCAATTAGCATGTATCACTCGTCTGTATGTATATTCATGACAGGCAGATCTGATCTACAATTGACACTACGCAAATCTTGGGTTGTGGTTCATAGTTTATTTAACGACGCTTTAGGTATCTAGACTATGTAGTGTAGAATAAACTTAGGGAGCTGCCAACTCCACATATATTTTCATTCAGTCACACATAATGTAGTGAAATTAGTGTCACTGCATTAAATAAATAATAAACGAACAAATTTATAGATAAAATGCATAAAAATCTATGTGTCGACGTCTTCTTATCCATAACACATGTATCTAATGATTTTGTTTCTATTTACAACTCATTGTATTATAATGTCACATAATTTTCGGTTTAATGCGTGATCTGTAACGATTTGTTACTCTGCTAACAGATTCTGTTTATTCAAAGATGAATGGCATCGGTTGACATCGAACTAAGGACCCTTTAAATACTGGCTTAATGGGACAGAAACTTTAACACGTGGTCACGGGAGTAGAATGGACAGCGTCCAACATAATCTTGATTAGACCAGTAAGAATTTAGAACAAGTGAATGAATTAATTACCAGCAATGTTATTTTTATGTAGATATCCGTATTCTGGGTTATTGCGCTGTGTAGTCTGGTCGATGTTTACCAACGTTTCAGAGGTCATACTGCCTCCGTCATCAGGGCGATGAATATGCCAATAGGGTGTGAGGTGCTAGGTTTATAGGCCGGAAAGTGAAAGGTGTAGCCTGCCCCGAGCCAATGGGATCAGGCATGGGATTGGACCAATGGGAGCATACGGATATCTTCATAATCACCGCTGTGAGAACCTCAAGTCTTATTTTTATGTCTTCTGAAATATCCGCAAAGTGTGATAGTAATAAATACTTTACGAGTTTTAAGTATATAATTTTTCTCGTATGACGCACCCCTGCTCAGTTGAGGGTTCTTCTGGGCACGGTAATATATGTTGTGATTCCTGGTAATGAGGGGAGTTTCTTGACTATCTAAGTCACCATCAGCTTTTCAATAAGCACTGTAGTTTACATATACTATACTCCAGAATATTCGGGTTGTTTGGGAAATATATATTTAGATAATCTAAGCCCCGGATAAACCACAAAAATGGGAACAAGTAACAAGTTCGTTTACAGACGTACATCACTTAAAATTGTAAAGATTTTCTATTAACAGACACACGCTACAGTATTTAACCAAATATTAAAAAGAAAAAAAATATTAATAATATTCTATTGTCCTAAACGTCATGTTTTAGCAACAGCTGATTTATGTTAATAAGTTAACATTTGTATATATTACTTTCTTTTTAAACGTTCTAACTTTTATAACACGTTTTCTAAATTAATTTTTTAATCTTAGTTTAAACCGGATCCCGTTTTGAGCGTTGGGGGTCTCATATTAAATTCACTAGAGTTCTCACATTATTCTAGAGGCCTTCCATCTGAACATCTCTTTTCAATGAGCGGACTGTTCTCATGTTCCGAAAAAGGTTCAAGTGCTCAGTCACGGGCCAAACTAATTCAGGATGTGTCGTATTTCCGCTTATATTTTTTTACAGGAAATAAACCAGAGATTGCGATGCAATGCCATAGGTCCTTTTTAATCTTCCATGCGTATTTGGCTCCGTAAGTGAAAGTAATTGGTTATTTAAAATCCGCGGATATTAAGGCTTGTCATTGGATACAATCCTGAGAAAACTGAATCTAGCACACAATCTCGTATTCTCTGTCTTGGACGTTAAGATATTTATTTCTGTGTTTTTACAATTGACCACTTTAAAATAGGTTTCTGCACGAAATCTCCCCAACAACGCAGTCAAACTAAAAATATTTTTATATAATTAACATAACTGAAAAGTTATTGTTAATAATGTGTGAAGAGCAGAAATCCTTAACTGACATTTTTGACAGCAAAAGTCACAGAGAATATCCTATCTAAATATTTTCACGTAAGTACCATTTTATTTTCTGACTGTTATATGTAAGTTGCCTGCTCGAAAAAGGCACTGTATAAATGCTCTTATAAATTGTAAAACGTAATTTTTTAACACAACATTAAAATTTTTCGTATTTGAGACAAAAATAATTACCGAAGCTTGAAGATTTCTGATGATTGTGCGTTATAATGAGCAGACCTCTACTTTTGGACTTTATCCATCGTCTAAATTTTAAAATTACGAAGTTTCGAAATCCTAAATAATGTTTTTGTCATCAAGTAAACGGATTTTGCACGTATACATGTTACGTATGATATTTTTTTTAGTGAACACAAGGATTTCAACGGCGCTACAGACGAGCAGTTTACAGTAAGAATTGAATTTTCATTACCCTGCGTTTGAAATCAATTGGTAATACGTCTTATGTAAAAAATTGTGCTGTCTTTCTGTCCGTGTCTCATTCGCTGAGTGTTGGTATATTCGGAAGTATTGCTAGCAGGTGAATCTGAAATTTTATTCTAATTTAATTGTAATTTGACCTTTCAGTACTCAGCTACTTTTCGCGCACCTTCGATACGTTTTTGTAGACTGTTTTACTAAATTTAAATCAAATACGAATTCATAATATGGAGGTGGCTGATAAGTATTTAGAAAATGAGATGGTAAAGTTGCGTCATATTGTGACATAATAAATATATATTATTTAAATCTTGTCCGTCTAATCACAATAAATTCTTATTAAATATTAAAATATTACAATAATTAACATTTAAAATATTTAAAATATATCAAATGATGTTCTTTATCGAAATATTCGATTTACATTAGACCATGTTAATTATTGTAATATTTTAATAATTAATAAGAATTTATTGTGATTAGAGGAAAAGATTTAAATAATATATATTTAGAAAATGTTACAAAATTCAAATACTTGAAAAGGCCGGTAACAAATTAGAACTACATTCACATGGAAATTAAGAGAGTATTAAAGTCGCGAAATACTAGCTGTCTTCAGTTTAATAATCATTTGCCTTTAATTCTGCTATTTAAAAACACACAGATTAAAACATAAAAAAGCGAAATTAATAATTCCTTTTGGGTATGAAGCTTAATATCTTACGTTAAGGGAAGAACACAGACTGAGGATGTCTGAGAACGTGGCGCTGAGGACACTGTTTGGACCTAAGAGACCTTAAGTGACAGAAGGCTGGAGAAAATTGCTTAATATGCATTTTTCACCAAATATTATTAAGGTGATCAAATCGAATATGGGTAATGCTTTTGCAATTCTGATTAAAAACTTAAAGGTAACCTATCTGAAAACCTAAGCGAAGATGGAAGGATAATATTAAAATCGATCTGAAGGAAAGCATGTGAGAGTGTGTAAATTGGATTAATCTGGCTCAGGATAGGAGCCAGTGGTGGGCGATATTTTGTGAAAATGCAATTGTTCCATAGAAGGCGTGATTTCTTGAATATTTTAGCTACTATCAGCTTCTGAAGAAGGGTTTTGTTCCATGGATTTAGTCAATGAAATACGGTATCATAGAGACAGACAAAACTACATCATGATTCATTCAGTAGGAATGTTAGTAACTGCTCGCTGACAAACTCGTGAAACCTTCATTATGTAGAGAGAGTCTGTCTATGTAACGAGCAGGTGTTGTTTGGATAATTAATTGGTGATCATTTCTCATTACGGAATTCTGGGCCTTATGGGACTTATTTATGGCTATGTGCGTTCACTAATTTGGATTTTCCCGTCATGATTGACTAGCAATTATACAAAAAAAGTTATTTAATTGTAATCTTACGTATCTGAATATTTACCAAATTGTGATAAATTTTAGAAAAGTGTCATGTAAGTATTACTTTGTAATCGTGGCACATTTTCGACGCTTTTAAATACAACTATACATTTAATTATATGACATCTCTGTTCATTAACGTTGTGTGACATGAACCGACAGACAGACGTACTTAAAGATTGTGGAATCGCTAAAACCGTTCAGTGTGGAAATACTGACGAAAATTATCGTCGAGAAAGTGACCTGAAGTTTGTACCTGTTATCCAACCAGTATTGCCACACCACCAAATAGAATATACCTGAGATAACGACGTTAACTTAGTAATGTCTTAATCAGGCTTTAGAATAGCATAAGCTTCTGTGAAGTTGTTGGATGTAAGACGCCTATAATACCACTGTATTCAGAACTAATTGCATGAATCTAACTTATTTACCTGGTAAACAAATCGTTCAACTTTTATGCAACCCAAATATTTATCGACATATTCATAAGAGCCTGTCAGTGAACCGTGTCCTGAGTCAGGTAATTTCAGACCGCATCATCAGAGGCTGTTTCATAAAGATTCATTTTAATATTATCCTCCAGTTGACGCCTATCTCTCAAGAGTGTTTTCGGCGAAATTTTTTTATACATTTCATATATTTTCCAAACGTTATAAATATCCCGCCCCTTAATAGTTGACTTGACTATTCTAACAATATTTTGTGAACAGTGCAACCATTCTTAGGCTGGGCTATTTTTCCGACGTGGGAGACCAAGTATCACACCCATACAGAACAAAAGATAACATTATAGTTTTGTGTGCTTAAATCGTTAGGTTCGAGCTGGGAAGATATAACATTCTAACCTTAATCGTCTGGGGACATTGTTTTTCGATACGTAAATGAACACACACTGAGATAAGTCTGTAAATAGTTGTTGGCTTTATTTATTCTTTGTTTATCTGCATTGAGGCCAACACTAAACATTTTCGGGTGTATTGATTGACAAGAGTTTTTTTATGCTGGAGTTTAACGGGCAAGTATGGTCGGGTTTGGAGCCTACATCCCCATATCCAGTCGGTACGGTGGGGGGCTGTATGACCGGAGTATGAAGCTAAATACTTAATTCTATTTACTTTAAAGAATGCGTGGAGTTTTACCTCCAGTCCTCGTAAATAATCATGCCGTGATGCTCAACAGTGAAACAACTATACGATTTTTACAAAATGGTTACGTCAGGTGTAAGGCCAAGAATATTTATTTACTTTTTGTGGGAAATAAAAAGTTCGTTGTTTGTGTCAAAAAAAAACAAGATTTGTGACTTTGTGCAACGTTTTGGGACAAACAAAAGTTAAAACTAATGAATTACGTAGAATTTCAAAGAACGCAATGCGAACTCGTATTCAGTTACTCAAAATTGCTTTCATGACTCCTATCGGAGGATTGTTCGGTTACAAGGATAAGAGTAATTGAGGATTTGTAGCAGGAAGGCTGAGGGGGTTTGTGGAAAACCACTTGTACCAAACACTCTTGCACTCAACGTAACGTACTTTCATCTGCATCTGAGTTGCTCTTGTATTGAATTACGTCGTCACAAATGACGGATTCTCTAGAGAGAGTTTTTATGCTTACGAAAATGAATATACCGTATTTATCTAAGCGCCTATGGCATAGGTAAACCCACTCAGTGGCCCAGAGTAGACGCGAGAAGAGTTGGAGCACATCACACTACAGTGAGCAGTGTGTAAAATGAACGCGTAATGGGGATATGACGCCTATGTATTTGTGTGTGTGTTTTATATCCAAAAATTAATTATGATGAAGTTCGGTACTGGTAATCCAAATTAAAATATGTTAGAAGAATTTTTTGGTCCGTATCGGTTTTCTGTGTTTCTAATTTGTAAAACGTTAAATCAAAAAGTGTCAAGAGTTATCAGAAACAAAATGGCTTAAAAACGAGAGCGCGGGGTGGTAGTATTATTAAGTCTATTATAATAATAATTGCAAGAAAGTTAAAATGAACTTCAAAATTTGGCACCAATTTCAAATATTTGGGAACCGTAATAAAAATAAAAGTTTTTTATCAAAGAAATTGAGAGAAAATTTTGAATTCGGGGAGATATGGAAACATGTTGCAGTTTAAAGTGCTTCGTATCTAATTTTACTCTTTAACTTGTGCGTGTGCAGGAGTCCTGAATTAGAATAGAGGATTCACAAACGACAGGAGTGTTTTGGACAGTTCTGCGACTGTCAGATTGTCAGGAATGTGTCTTCTCCGTGAAGGGAAGTCTTTTGTCATCTTATGTGGGCTAAGAAATTTTCGCTGTTCACAAGAAGAAAGGTAAATTCGAATTGACATAAAACGGAAACCTATAAAATATTTACAAGCTTATCTTGAGTCATACGAAGTTTACTGAGACCGTAACCAGTTCCCTCAACTCTCTTGAATTAACCCCCCCCCCCAGTTCTGTTCAATCGTACGAGATATGTAGCCACTCCGACGTCTCGAACCAGAGCCAGCTCAGAGTATAGGAGCTCTTTCTGCATAGCAGAGGGCACAGATTTCATCTCTGCCCTTCATACACAGCCTCATTACGCCTCAGAAATGGACAACCCTGAACTAAAACACTCGGCTAACGCCACAAGAATAAACATTTTTTGAGTGTCCAAGTTTTAGAAATATTAAATAACCCTTACAGTTGTTGCAGAAGGCTGGGATTTGTGTAGACATACGCGATCAAGAGTAAAATATATTATTTAAAAATCAGATGGTTATACGATCCAGAACTTATTCGTGGTCCATAGACTTTTATGATCGATCGAAGTAAATTTACCTCAAGCAATATCGATATATCGAGGTTCCACTGTGTTTACTCCTTACTTCCTCTCATATCCTTAGGTAGGTAAGAACCAAACAGCTTCTAACTTCAACATAGTTCAGATTATCCCACATTCGGTTATCCGACATTCCGCTTTATGTATCGGAAAGCTCCTTTTTTTATCAGCAGTCAATTAATCATGGCGTGGATCGAATCACATTCCCCCATCACACACCTTTTATATTTTATGTACTCAGCTGCTACAGACGTACAAATCTTGAGTCGCTGGCGTGTCCTTGGCGCAGAGAAAAGGAAGAAGGCTCAGAGTCAAATGCCCTTATATAATTTCTTAAAAAAATTAACTTTTTCAATTAAAATATATTCATTGTATTAAGTACTATTTTTATTCGTGTGATTTTTAATCCAACGCCGTACTGTATTCAATATGTAATTTAGTAAAAAGTAAAGTAAAGTTTGTTCCACTATACGCCATGTAGGCGTTTGGGGTGAGTGGAGGTACAGCTCCTCTCTTCCTTGACCTCGGCACTAGATGGGGGTGAGTGGTCGGCATCACGCCCCGACCGGCTTTACCCCCGGGAAAGGACCCCGGTACCCATTGTAGAGGAGGCTGGGTGGGCCCCAGAGCCGGTCTGGACGCAGAGGCTAGAGGAAAAATCCTCTGCCCCCGTCGGGGATCGAACCCCGGTCGTCCAGCCCGTAGCTAGTCACTATACTGACTGAGCTAGTAATATCGTAAATTGATTTGATATTTTCATTAGTCTTCCGTATTAGCCAACTTTTCCATTATCCGACCGTCCTTCGGTCCCGTTTAGGCCGATAGATCGGGACTGCACTCTCTATAGAACAGTCATTGAAAGGGAACTATTAATATCAGTTACTCAGATGGCCGACTTTTCTACCCTTTACGAGATCCAAAAGTTCGTTTTAATCTTCACAAAATTCTTTTACCGTGAGCCAATTTAAACTTGAAATGCACAGCGCACCTTCTATGGTCTGATAGCCCTAATAATGTCTGGCGAAGAGTTCACATTTTGAAGTTAATAATTTTATAGACCAAGTCACCTTCTACTTATTCTCTCCTGGGCATAAAAAAATTACTGAATTTAACTATTTTGTGGCCTACTAGTTTATACAGAGGCTCTGGGACACATTTCTGTAGGTCCTACGCGGATCTTAAATTAAAGTCAATTACGTTAATTAATATTTTAATATTTTCCGTCAAATCGCAATTTTTTAATAAGATGATAACATATAAAATATTTAAAATATCATTTCACGTTTACAAATCGATCATTCGATGCGGAACGTGAAATGATATTTTAAATATTTTATATTTTATCATCTTATTAAAAAATTGTGATTTGACGGAAAATATTAAAATATTAACTTAATTCACAATAAGACGCAAATATACTACCTTACGTTAATTAAGTAATTTATTTTTTTATTTTACGTAGCGCATGATTTAGGGAACCATTTGTAAAGCTTTCCACAGCTTAAAATTCGGAAAATGGTGATAACTTAGACATTAAGTTTACTTTGACTTTGCAGGCCTATACCATGACTCCTGTTTTGAGTAAATTTTCACTCCTCCATTACAAGTGCAGTTAGAACTAGAGACTTGTCCCACCACAGAACCATTTATGATAAACTGTCGGAGACAGGCATATTAAATTAAGTATGAAAACGTATCAACATATCTAAAAAAATTATAAAATATTCCTTACATGGCAACCGCGCAGATCTGACAGATTTAAGATAGACGAAAACAGTAAGGTTGAAATTCATCAGAAATTGAACACTTAATTACACAAAATATTAAGTTATTACATATGATAGTTTCTACACATATATTAGAACGTTTAGTCACAAACACGGGTCATAATCGTTAGAATATTGCAGTGGATTAAATGACTGGATAATTAACTAACTAACTCCATGGAGAGTCCACCTTCAGGAACTAATGGTCACTCAGCTAGTCGAGAAATATCTAAACCGCCTTTTATGGAACCCGAAGACTCAGTACTGGGCACGGACGAACCTGCAACCAGTCCTACACTGAGCTGGATGAATGCAGTCCACACGTTCCCATCCTATTTAATTAACATCCGTATAAATATTATCCTTCTGTCTACGCCCAAATATATACTTTCAGGTTCCTGACCAAGATGCGTGCATTTATTTATCTCCCGTGTGTGCTACGTTGCAGCGCCAGTCTCGTACTCATTGGTTTAATAATCCTCATAATTAAACTTGGTGAATAGTACAATTTTTGGAACTATAAAATTTTATTCAACCTCCTGTAAATTCATAGGTCTTACACTACTGTCATCATAACCCTGTTCTCAAGCACCCAAAATCTGTTCTTTGTTTAATGTGAGCAACCAAGTTTCATACCCATACAAAACAAATGTTAAATTTACAGTTTTATACATTTTACTCTTTATATTTTTAACCAGCAGACAGAAATGGTGAAGATTTTGAACTCCGTGCCCGAATTGAATTTTCTGCTAAATTCTTCGTAACGGAATTTTAATTTGTTTCTTTCGTTTCCAAATATTTTAACTGTAATCCACCACATTTTAAAATCATTAATTACCTGCGTATAATTATTGCTTAGTCCTTAAATTTGGTGTCAAGACACGAACATAGGTCTTTATTTAAATTTTTCTGCTTTTAATTCTATACCAAATTATTAGTAGCATCTTAAACAGTTTTTGTTTCTTTTATTTAGAGATAGAGTCCCATCTCCGAAACGTCGTTTTACGTTTTATATTTACTAGACGATGGATAATATCCAAGGAAGGTCCGGAGATAGGGATTAGCTCTATCTAGTGGGCCCAACTGTGTAGGAACCTGAAGACGGAGATAGAGTCCCATCTCCGAAACGTCGTTTTACGTTTTATATTTACTAGACGATGGATAATATCCAAGAAATTTTTTTATTCAATTGACTCTTCACCATCGTCAAGAACTTTTAGATTTGATATTCTTTTATTTAATTCGATTTTCACCAGTAAATTAACAGCAGACCCTAAATTGATGCAATCCATTCGGTTAGTCTTACTGCAGCATAAACGTTCAATTTTATCTGCAGTTTCTGACAAATACACAATATCTGGTAATTAGCTGATCCATTACGTCGAATTTAATTTAATTACAGTTCCCTGTGTAATTGATAACAGTGACATTCCTAAACAATTACTTCAATTTTGTTTATCCGTGCTTATTTATAATAATAGATTTATCTGACGTCTGGTAGAAGTGTTAAATTTGTATATCTCGGAACGTAATGCTTTATCTCATACGACGACGATTTCTGCTGTAATGTACGTAGTACTTGGTTATTTAAAAAATTTTCAACTCTTCAACACCAATTTCAAGAACAAAAGTTTCTAGTCTCAGGTACTTACAGTTTACTTGCATATAGTTAACCCCTTGCGCGTTAATAGCTCATAAAACCAATTCTTCCACATATTTAAATTATTGTGATTACCTGAGGCGTGGCTTATTACTCGCTGAAACTGACGTTGTAATGTTAAAGTTCAATGTTTGAACTTGGTTATTGTACCGTAGAACTCACCTGCGCTGAAGTGGCTTTGCCGGGCACAGAAAGAACCGCCGCTACAGCCACCAGGACCAAAGGAAGGATCTTCATGCTTGAGTGAACACAGGCAGGAGCTGCGGCCATCGGAACCTGCTGCTCCAAGCAGAACCAGACAGTGTATCAGTACAATGTAGTTTCATGCGCGCACTGACTAATTAACCTGATCTTTATTAGGTGATGATTGTACCTTTCCCAGATTTATATAATTTGGACAGGTATGTTACGAAAATGTGGGTACGAAGTTTATCTACTCACTTGTCTTTTCAAAAAAGTTAAAAATAACCAAAGAATCCCAAAGTTATGCGACATATAAAGATCTAGGCTCAGTTGTTTTTAATTAATTTCCAGAATATTTTCTGTTAAAGGAACAACTAATGAAATATTTTTAGAAAAAACGATGGTTAAACTTCCATTTGCTTCGGAAGGAAAATAATCTTCCTGTATCATGAATCAATTCTGAATTTTCTCTTTAGCTGAACTTTAGTGATTATCTTAAGACGAAAGTTATTACAAATTCTACTTTGCGACATGACGCTCATAATTAAAACTTCGGCTGCACTTAACGAGCTGTTGAAAAATGTGGCAGAATTTAGCAATGATTTGTTTGTAGGCCCACATATCAAAGTGACATCACGGCTGGATTTTAAGCTTGTAAAGTTACGTAAGATTTCCCCACTTATGAGAAATTTGTTCTCGCGTTATCTAAAGTATACATTACTTTAAATTATATAGTACTTTGACGAATTTCAATATGTAATGATTAAAGTTATTACGTCACGAATCGATTGAAGTTTGGTTGTAATTTGAACAAGGTATGAAACACAACACTGTAATGATATCAGCTGGTATTTGAAAATTTCTAGACCATTAAAAATTTATATTTTAATTCTCAACACAAAATTAAACAAATATGTATATTTAGCGAAACGTACTTTGTGTCATACGATATTCTAAGCAGGGTAAGAGCGGGTATTTATTTACTAACTCTAAAAATGAAACATTTCGACCTCGTATTAAGGATAATCTGCTGAAATTTACCGAAAAGCCGGACAACAGATGTGACCTAAACTGGTCTAAGCGACGGACAGCTGATGATGTCGTTGACAGCGATCACCCGTTCTGAAGACCTCCTGGTGCCCGTTACCGTGTTTTATAGGGTACAGCGTTACGCTCCTGGTGTGGGGCAGGGGGTGACAGAGAATAGGCGTGGTCCAGCGGTGAGATCTAGAACGTGGTGCGCAAGAGTGACTTCGTGAGAGAAGGGCATATATCAGCGTCTGTGTCGAAAGATTAGTTACGTTTATTACGAAAGAGAATACGGAAAACTGAAATCAATGAGTTAATATTTGAAGTGATAAGGCAATTCCGTTAAATACCGAATCCTCTTTTGCAATTCTCATTTAGATAATTCTAAATAGAAATCTGTTGGACGAATTTTAATTAGTTCTACTGTATTTTCATGCACGTACCTAAAATATGACCGCCACGGTGGTCTAGCGGTTAGAACGCTGGCATTGTAATCCTGGGGTCTCGGGTTCGATTCCCGGCGGTGCCCGAATTTATAACTTGTGTTGGGCAAGGCCGTGGTCTAGGCAACACGGAGTTTTCCTCCGTGGCATCCCAACAATTACTCCATTCACACACAGAAGAATGCAATGGCAAACCACTTCTGGATCATCTGCCAAGAACGTATATGAACAGGTCCCAGTCCGAGAAGAGAAAAGGATGGAAGGATCCTGTTCATATGGACCTGTCGTCACACAGAACACTAAATAAAAAAATATAATTCGAAGAAAATTTATTATTATGTTAACGTTACAAATTGTAAATCACAGTGCTGAATGTTTTATTTTTCCTTCTTACTGGGCCATAAAACTTACTAGAAAATACAGTCGTTCTAAAATACTTTACTGGACAGAAAAGAGTTCCAGGTTTGCATCTCTGAAGATCGATTTAACCCCTCGTTGTGTGAGGATCAGTGAAAGATACGCACAGTTACGTTTCGTAGATCGGTGTTTAAGACATAGGTAAAGGTCACTGGTTCTGATCCATATCGTTTGGGGGGCCGCTTTGAAATAACCCATGACAAGAAAGAAAACCAAGAAATTCAATGAAGTTGTGTTTGTAGACGAAAGGTCAGAACGCTTGGGGCAGATAAAATTGTGGCAGGCGCAAAATACGCGTCTCTGCGCGTTCCAGCATTTACACACTTCACACGACCAAAGGGCCGTTAGGATGCTTTATTGATAATTTAATCTTCCTATTCTTTGTGTTAACCCTTGAACCAATCCCACACGGCAGAGAGCAACAAGTGGATAGTGGGACACCTGATGATTGTACACTTCGATTCAATGCTTATCTAACCAGACGGACCACAAAAAGAATGTTATTTCTTGCGTCAAACCTGCAGGTCAGGGTCACGTAGAATGGGGGAACGAACACAGAAATTTATGCGGAGGCGTGTAAAAGCTTTTTTTTTTTGAAAAACTCGTCCCCCGCCATATTCCTCCTGCCACCCACTAAACCAGAATGAAATCCCAGATGTGGTTTAAATTGTCTTGTAACTGCCACCGTTCGCTTGACGGAATCGTGACGTCATAACAGGGCCTGCGCAGATGTTCCCATGTCCTTAAGATAACATGTTGAATTATGACGTACTTGTTGTAGCTCTTCAGAGGCTTTCGTGTTTATAACTAATGCACTTTTAGGTAATTTTATTCTTCAGAAAATCGTAAAAAAAATTGCTAGCTTTATATTCAGAGAACGAATACACGGTTAAATTTTTAAAATCTACTCAATTCAGTACAAAAATTTAAGTTTTCGAATCTATTTTCCATTATTTTATCAGGGAGAAAGAGTGAAGGTCTGTTTTACGATATCCCATCGTTTACCGGGAGGTACAGAGCATAAACCAATTCGGGCTGGGTTCGGACCCGTCTGCCCTGCTTTAAATACCCAGAAACGTTTTTGAACGTCTGTGGTTTATTTCATACGACATTCACGTGGAGGGACTGAGGAAAGACACGAAGATAAAGTGTCCGAAAATCATTGAAACCTAGCTCTTCCCTGGTACGGATAACAGGCACCACCGCGTTATAGCATATTGGTAACTATATGAACCACCTCCTGTAACATACAGTAACTCTGCATTGTGCCCACAGATCGTATTTCTTCCTTGATTTTACGCGATTCTCAGATAATTAAGCAATTATTTATTTATAAACTTAGTTGTACAGAGGTTTGACTGGAATGAAGGAGAAGTTCATGACGTTTGAGCAGTTTAGTAATGCCGCCACGTACAAGGTGCGATCGGAAAGATTCAAGACTGCGCGTATAAAAACCCGTACACTTATCTCAGGTATTAAATTCATCCATCACCCTCGAAGTAGTTCCCCTGGGAGTGAACACAACGACCCCAGTGCCGCTGCCAAGCCTGGAAGCATCCCTGGAAACCTTTCTTTGTCAGCCTGTCAAGCACCATCTGCGATTCTGCCTGAATCTCTTCTATCGTCTCAAATCTCCATCCCTTTAGCTGAATTTTCATCTTTGGGAAGAAGAAGAAGTCACACGGCAATGTCGCACAAGTCGTTGATGGTACGACGTCGATCTTCGTAACATTTTCGGGCGTTGTGCTCGAAGATGGTCGTCCAGAACTCTCGTCATCATCGACAGAGGTTCGGTCATTTTTAAAACGTGAATGCCACACCAAAGTTTGCGGACTCCCCAAATGCTTGCTTTAGCATTTCATAGGTTTCCGTAGCCGTTTTGGCGAGTCTTTGGCCAAATTTGATGCACACGCCATTCCGAAATCGCAGGAGGGTCGGTGTAATGCACTACCAAAACGCCCGTAACTAAGAAACAAATGCTAATTCGATGATGCCGGCTGGCACTATGAATGTAGGCCGCACCTCCTAGCGGCAGAAGCTCGTACTACATCCGGTTCGCCCTGTATTGACACAGTCTTGAAACTTTCCGATCGCACCTCGTAGAACTTCGCGTTCAGTTACCTGTATAACCATTGAGGTAAGCAACACCCCAAAGTACGCGTTCGGGAACCTCTCCCCCCTCATCTGTTTCCGATTTAATCATCGCAGATATTAAGCGAGTCGGACTGTACTCTAGAGCTTTCAGTTCTGTAATGGAACGTAGATGTCGCTAGATGCGGAAGGATGAAGACGTAGAATATTTAACAGGATTCTGCTGCTCCATTGTTTTCGCCAACATACAGAAACCTCGTAACCTACAGGAATAAGGCTTAACAGAAATTTGGCGAACGTTTCATGAGAATTCAGAGCAAGAATGTCGTTTAGGGTTTGTCATGAGTTAAGAGTACATGTCGAATTTTTGGAAAACAGTAGAAGAACTCAGATAATTTCTGCGCAAGGCTAAACAATGAATACCAATTAAGGTTCTTGAATGGAACGAAGTCATAATTTCACAGTTTGTGGACAGAAATCAACAGACATCGGCCACGTTGCATTTAATGAGACTATTTTGTCAGGTTAACTAACTTTCAGAACACAACTAATGTATCACTAATATTAATAAGCCACGGTGGTCTAGCGGTCAGAACACTAGCCTTGTAAGCCAGGGGTCCCGGGTTCAATTCCCGGTGGTGCTCAAATTTATAACTTGTGTTGGGCAAGGCCGTGGTCTAAGCATCACGGAGTTTTCCTCCGTGGCATCCCAACAATTACTCCATTCACACACAGAAGAAGGCAATGGCAAACCACTTCTGGATCATCTGCCAAGAACGTATATGAACAGGTCCCAGTCCGAGAAAAGGATGGAAGGATCCTGTTCATATGGACCTGTCGTCAGACAGAACACTACAAAAAAAATAATATTAATAAACAGTTTGTTTATTAATTTGATTAGAGCTTAAATTTGTGTGCAAGTGAGCGTGTTATATGTACGTATGTATTTGTTTATGGGTATGCTTGTAGACGGAAATTAAAACTCGTGGTTTATAGTAATTTAATTTGCAAATACAATTGATGAATTCCAGTGAATCCAGAATATTTACAGAAAGGATCTAGTGTTTTTTTTTTGTTATGTTAAGCTTTTCAGATTATATGTCACGACAATTAATGTGAAGTTCTAAATAGTTGTTCATTTCAGTGTGCAAACAAGCTTTACAATAATCTTTACAGACTTCTCTGTTGTCAGGTCACATACGTAAATACGAATAAATTGCTTTTCAATAGCCATTCTCTGTTTCAAGTACTGGGATTTTGTGTTTTTGTGGTCTGTTAGGCTAAATTGGGAGTTCACAGAGGGTTCTGAGTGGAAGGGGGGGAGTCATTAAGTGCTATACAGGGACGAGAGGTGACGTAATTAAAGTAGGCTTTTATTTCTTAACGTTCAATTCGTGTAGTACAACGAGAAGTGAGAGCTGTGTGCTTTTCGCTGCATTAAACAACCCATTCGGAGGCTCTTTGGTTTGTGTAATGTGATCACATTTCCGTGCAAAACAGAGCCAATGATCACAAAGACTTGAGGTTTTGATATGATTCATGGCATGTGTACCACCGCTGAGTAACTTGCATTATCGTATGTCTTACGTCAGTAGACGGGAAACCTGAACAAAGAGACCATTTGGAATAAGTAGATTTGCAGGATAATATTAAAGTAGATCTTAAATAATCTGTGGGGGTTTTTTGGTGTTAACTGGGTTTAGTTAGTGGAATGTTGTGATAACGATGCTGAATATTGGAGTTCCATAAAATGGTTATTTCTATCAGTTGAGAGGCTATGAGCTTTTCAAAGACTTTGCTCAATGGAGTCAGACAAAAGTGTACGATTATGTTGTTATATCAAATTAGCGACTTTATCTGCGTCAGTGAGTTCTGTTCTAATGTCGTGTGTTATGAATTACTGTAAGTTTCATTCAAGATATTTTTCTCTCATGTTGGTAACTCACTCAAAGAATGTTTGGATCTTGAACAAAGGTTGGCTTTAACGCATATCTAACGCAATGATATTTACACGTCGTAATACATATGTAATAATTTTGTGTGAAGATCTGGTAAAAGTATAAAACCGTGTACGGACCATAAAGTTGGTGGTACTGTCGATGATGACTCAAGAATTCCATCGCCACTGACGAGATACTGGTAACTATGAAGCAAAATGTTTGTGGATTTTGATCAGTGGCTAGTGGATTTCTGTGCTGTAACTTGGGAACGTGTTGCGCGACCAGTCCGCCACTGTAGCCTCGCAACACCTGTGGACACTGTGTCTACAAATTCTGCTGCGTCTATGTGATGGATAACACGAACATTGATTGTTCACCTCTTGAAGCAGGCGTCCTGATACGAAGTTGTGATGAATTACGATAGTAGACACACATGGATGAAGCCGAGGTTTTCTGGAGTTCTGGTTAGACGCCCACGTAGTCTGTGTTACCTGTGCCGGAATGTGTGTGACGTCCTGAAGGCAAAACCTAAAGTCCCCGAGTTGCATCCGTCCATTTCTCATTCTAAGAAACTACTTTCATAAGAAACGTCTCGTTTCACGTCGTACAAGTGAGCGTTTTCCAAGTCGTCGTCTCTCTTTGTGTATTCATTTACCTTCCCCAACATAGAAACATACTTGGTCCATCGCAGGTTGTGTATTTCACCTCCCAAACTTTACGTCATCTGTATAAATAATGAATAAACTTTCTTGTTTTGCGACTAAAATATCCTAAATTCCCCTCGTGAATTTAAATATAATAATAATAACTCATCGGGAATATTAATGTTTGAAAAACTGATAGTCGCTCATAAGGGCTGTGCCGGGTGTCGTGGTACAGAACCGAATTCACGAGTGAGTGAGAGGTGGTTAAGGGTACACTCAGAATGGCAGAGCGGTTGAACGTCTAAGATACAGACGCCTCGTATCGTTGAAGGCTTCGGCTGAAAGCTGCCCCACCCCCGCTGCTGTGATTGTTTTGTGTCCAAGCGAAGGTAAACTGTCGTAAGAAAAGGAACGAACTGTAGTTTTTCAGGTGCGAAATAAAACACCGATGCTCTTGTTAACGGAAAAAAAGCTGGAAACTAATCTTCTCACTGAGCAGGACGACACGAACTTAAGGAGACGTCGTGGCGCCGCGCATACCAGTCAGGCTCCAGGACGTCGTGGCAAGACTCATGGATAGAGTTCTTATTGAGAAGCTGATACTTGCTCAGCTAGTCAGGAATGTTATACGTCTTACTGGCTCCTTTGCCTTGTTCAAAATGTTCGCTTATAGATCGAGAGTAGCCACGGTGGTCTAGCGGTTAAAACGCTGGCCTTTTAATCCTGGGGTCTCGGGTTCGATTCCCGGCGGTGCCCGAATTTATAACTTGTGTTGGGCAAGGTCGTGGTCTAGGCAACACGGAGTTTTCCTCCGTGGCATCCCAACAATTACTCCATTCACACACAGAAGAAGGCAATGGCAAACCACTTCTGGATCATCTGCCAAGAACGTATATGAACAGGTCCCAGTCCGAGAAAAGGATGGAAGGATCCTGTTCATATGGACCTGTCCTCAGACAGAACACTAAATAATAATAATAATAGATCGAGAAAGTGTAAGCTGATTTGCACGAAACATGGTTTGCTTATTCTCTGAGACTAAGATGAGAAAGTGTCCTCGGTTCAATGGTTTCTGTAGCACGGGAACTAAGAACGACGGAAGAAACGAGCTTGACCAAGTTTGCTTCGGCGAGGAGGTTACAAAAGTCAAGGTCACTAACCAGAAAAGTGACCCGGTTGAAGATTTTGGGCTTAGAAATTATTTTCTCTGTGCTATTCAAAGATACGCGTTGACTGATGAGACCTCTGAGTACGTGTCGAACAATAAAGATCGATAAGAAATATAGCAATATATCGAATTTCTGTATAGTAACACTGCGGAAATTCTGCTAATATTTGATGTATTTTAATATCGTCTTCCCATATATACCCTAGAAGTCTTTTAAATTCAAGTTATCCTACTAAAACACTATGCATTGTTCATCCACGTGTTCCTCTTTGGTATTTATGTTTGTTTGTGGATTTGGAGGCATTTCAGTGTCTAAGATTATTCAGCTTATCCATTAAGATAAATAACCGCGGAAAATAGTGGCAGACAGGTATACTGTGTAGGTATTTTGTTGATAAAGTACAGAATGTAGGACACTTCAGTGTAGTAATTCTGCTCTGTTACTTTTACGACAACTGAATGACACTGAAAGCGGTTGCTGAATGTTCTTCTGACTAAATAACATTGAGCCACATACGAGGTCTGTCCAAAAAAGTATCCGACCTTGGACCGGGAAGACAAAGTTCTGTATCTGGGGGGTTACAATACCTGATCCCCTTCAAAGTAGGCACCTTGTGACTCCACACACATAGCCCAACGGTCCTTCCATCGCTGAAAGCATTTCTGGAAGGCTTGTTTTGGAATGGTGTATGATGTCCTCGCGGCTGTCAAAACGGGAGCCTTTTAGCGGTGTCTTCAGAAATCACAAGGAGTCATGTCAGGAGAGCGGGGAGCCTGGCGAACCTGCGGAATGCCGTACTTGGCCAGGGAACCCTGGATCAGGTGTGATAAATGATCTTGGGCGTTGTCATGATGCAGCTGCCAGCTGCGTGCGTCCCACAGCTCCGGTCTCTCGCGCCGAACTGCATCACGAAGATGACGGAGGACTTCTTGGTAGTACTCCTCATTGACGGTTTGGACTAGTGGTTGCGTACTAATGATGCACAACACCCCGGTAATCGAAAAAACAGTCAGTATCATATTCACATTGCTCCGAAACTGTCGTGGTTTTTGGGGCCTCGGGGATGTTGGATGCTTCCATTGTGACGACTGGATCTTGGTGTCCGAGTCATATCCGTACACCCACGACTCATCACCAGTGATCACTTTGTTCAGGAACTCAGGATCCCTGTTGGCGCACTCCAGTTTATCCCGCGCGACCTCAAGGCGGAGTTGTAGCTTCTCCTGCGAAAGCAGCTTGGGCACAAACTTTGCCGCCACTCTTCGCATGCCCAAATCCTCAGTTAAAATCGAGTTTTTGGAACCTCTGCCGATCACAGACTCATCAGCAAACGGCGGTCCTCCATGATCAATGTCCGCATTTTGTCAATGACATCAGCATTTCGGCTCGTTGAAGGTCTCCCGGAACGCTGGTCACTGTCCGCCGACATGCGGCCATCTTTAAAGCGGTTGAACCACTCTTTAATTTGGGTGACTACTTGTTTAGTCTTGTAAGAACCTATTCTTGGATTTGTATTAACGTACTCTACACTGACAATAAAAGATGGCATGATGATTTTTACGAAATCTGTTTATGTACTTCATTTTTATAGTATTTTAACAAAGACAATAGAGGACTCGTGTCTTATGAATGTTTGATTTTGTTCCATGAGTAATAGATTTCTGATTTACGTACAAGTAAAAAGCGTTGATATAAATATATGCTGTCGCGAATAACATAACATACATTAAGAAAAGTTAAAATACAAAAAAAAAATGGATTTTTAAAATATTTAACAAGAGTGTTGGTGCTGCCATCCTGTGTACTCTATTATTACGTTAAGAGAATGGCCTTTGTAACCTGTGTATTGACTTGTTTGTGTTACTTTTCTCTTGTGTTCAGGGGGCGGACTTTTGAGACTCTTTTTATTTAGTTATAGGATCTGTTTAGTAGTGTCAATATTGTCATAATTCTGTGGCATAAAGCCACAAGCTGTTATGTGCAAAAATACGATTTTACAAGAAACCATTTTAAAAGTTATACAACTGAAATGAAATATGAAATAACATTTTCGAGCTATAAACTGATAGTTTGGCTTTATAATGTTTTTGTTTGCACGTGTCATGTTTTGCCTGGCAGAGGATATCGCCAGAAGTTTATTTCGATCTTTGGATAAAAGTTCATATATCAGTTTATGGCTTTCCATCACAGAACTATGATTAAGATTCTACATATGGCGTACATATTCTGTTCTCTCTTTTTTGCTGCGTAGGCCTATGTTTATGACATATTGCTGTATCGGGTGGGAAAATAGCTTTCCGTTTGGCTGATGTAAACTGTTTTGACATTTTGAGTTGATTTACTCCACTGTATTGTAAAGGTCATTTGCTATTCCTTCGTGGATGTAGTGGATTTTATATTGCATAAGTGGTTTACGAAAGCTATTTTTACTCTGTAATATTAGAATAATTTAAATTAATTATTCGGTTTTTTCCGTCTAATCACAATTATATTTAAAATTTAAAATTTGGTATGTTTAATTTTACTTTCCAATTGTTTAATTTTTTAATTATTATTTTATTTTGTTTTCTATATCCTTTCATATTCATAAGTGTTTCTTTGAATTATTTGCTTTGCAGATCGATGTAGAACATCAAAAGCATTCACTCCAAACAATACATTCGCTCCAATATGTGAAAATAATATGGATATGAGCATCACCAAAAAAAGCTACACAACAGAAATTGTAGTTGAGTTTTAAGTTTATTGATATAATTTTACACCTGAAGATGGTTCGATGAAACCGAAACATGTTGTAAAAATGTTCCAAATGTAAATCGATTATTCGATGTGGAACATAAAATGATAATTTAATTATCTTATTTGTAAATTTTAAATTTTAAATATAATTGTGATTAGACGGACATAACTGAATAATTAATTTGATATTTGATTCACAATATGACGCAATTATACTATCTTAGAATAATTTAATAATTTCTCTGATTCATTTATCTACATACCTACACACTTAAATATTCCGTAGTTTGATTGGAATAAAATTTTAACTTTTGAGCTTTTCATGTATTTGAGTTATATTCGTTTGCAATAAATGTGTTCCTGGTAGTGGAGGATTCATTCAGTTTGCTTCTTCAGAACGTTGAATGTATTAATAATTTTATTAAACTATTAGTCCTTGCTATTAAACGTTTATATGGATGACAAGAGTTGTAATTTATCAGGGTATGGGTAGTTATAGGCTTCTTGTATGTGCTATGCACACGTGTGTAGTGATTTAATTCGACATTCAGGTCATAAAGGGTTTTTTTATAGAGACTATTACTGACTGATTTATGTGAACCTGCTCATGAATGCCAGCCATGGAATCTTGATACCTTTGAATTTCATGTCGTAAACAAACCGCGCATACTCGTAAGTTCAAAATCAATAGAGGGCCTGTAACTTTTGTATGCTGGCAGATAATTTAAAATTATGCTGTTTTATGTGAGAAGACATTCAACAACATTTGGATTCCATAAATAATTTGTTGTTAAATTGCATTGGTGACATGTTAAAATATGAAGCCATCGACGGATATTACTTGTTGTATGGCCATATATAATATTACAGTTGCGTCAGATTACTGGTTACGCCAGAGTGGCCCACTTGTGTTGCAACCTGCAGTCCGATTAAAATTACATTTTCCTCCGTTTAACCCTTTGAAGCCGAAGATCGTCTGAATATTATTTATGAATTCAGTCCGTACCGCGAAGAAAACACTACACCTCACCATTACGAAAATCAGCTGGTTAACTCTTTGAAGCCGAAGCTCGTCTTCATAATATTTACGAATCCAGACCGTACCGCGAAGAAAACACTTCACTTAACCATTAGAAGTCGAATCAGGCGGTACCACATAAGATTTAACAAAAGAACATCCCGGTCAAAGCCTTAATCTTAGTCCAGATTGCAGACCGGAGTCTCGACTACATATTGATTTATAGCGCCTCGTTAGTGCGGCAATTTCTCCGACATGAGTGTGAGGCGTGTAGTCTGAACATACGGCTCAGGTCTTTCTGAAGCGGTTCATACGGGGACTGAAGCTTCGATGCTGAAGGTAGTGGAGGGAAGACAGGGGAGACAGACAGAACGCTGGCGAGTAAACAAGAGGAACCCATCACGAAAACCGCAAACCATACACAACTCTCTCTTTAGTTAAGAAATGTTTGAAGAATGAATAGTTTAGTTAAGTTAATATCATACGACCGATTACATTGAACGAGCGGTTTAAGGAAAATTAAATATTT
The DNA here is from genome assembly GCF_000696155.1 of Zootermopsis nevadensis. The sequence continues at coordinate 75,949 of NW_019060201.1, forward strand.
TTAGAAGATACAGAGGCGAACAAGGGATGCTCGAAGACTGCTCTTTCTGAGCTGTTGTGCTTTGCCAGTCCATTGCATGCGTTAAAAGGTTTTGTTGGTATGATTACACACACACAGGCGATTCCAAAATATGAAACACCCTATATGCGCTGCCGTTCAAATAGCGCGATGTACGCCCCCAAGGGACCGCCGTATCGTTTCCCGTTTAGCAGAGCACATTAGAATTGGATAATTAACAATATTAATTAAATTCTGGAACTTGAGTCGCTTAGGATACGTGTGAGGTATATTTTGAAGTGCCAAGTTCATATCGCGATTTGAGTAAAACTTTCTGAAAATAGCATGCGTAAGTTGACGACAGTGCTCCATTTTGGAGTACATGGACTTTCGAAGCGGATTATTTGAGATTTTGCGTCTTTAGATTGTGTTGTTGATCATTTAAGGCAGTTACAAATCCGTCTGTGACACATCTTATCAACAGTAGTTTTACCACACTCAATACAGCCCTAGTTTCCATTGAAGGCAGTAGAAATACATTTCATGAAAGAAAACTTATTTTCTTGTGTACGTAATTATTAATTTGTCATAGGATACGTACAGTTATTTTTATCTAAATGTTTAAAAATATACGTTGTAAATACAAACAAGTCTGTACATATGAAATATGTCAACTGTTGTAAGGTAAATCGCCTAAGTTTCAAGACATGTCGGAATAATGTAAGGTTTCTAACAGACCAAATTGTGATATTTCGAAAATATTTTATAGAAGACTAATATCATATGTTAATGATATCCGCTGATTGGTTAGGGAGATGAAAGATGACCTCTCCATTGTGTGTTCACTCGCATTTAGAGTCCGCGCCTGCCAGCCAGGTCACGTCTACGCCAGCAATTCCTCTGGGTCACCTGCCGCCAATTCGGACGTGACGAGGAACTGAAAATGTAGTTCATCATTATTTGTAAGCCCTGGCTAATTGGAAGCTTTGAGATGGTCAGAAAAATAAAATTACCAATTTCTACCTTAATATCTTCTAATGAACGACTTATTTATGAATACGAGGCGTGATTTTATATTAGGCAGATAGGGAACTGATATGGTATTACTTAGAAGTAATTCATTATTTAAATAATATAAGGTTTAGATAAACGCTAGAACTGCTCGGATGGGGGATTAGGAACTGCGAAGTATTTGGTGTCACGAGATATTGTAGATAAACGTTGAAGAACATATTCGTAAAATCTCGGAGCACGATTTGTGTTTCCGAAGTCAATTTTTGGCAGTCCTAAGACCGAACAGCTGTATTTAATATTGTATTCTGATACTGTGACTCGGTTCGCCACGGTGGTCTAGCGGTCAGAACACTAGCCTTGTAAGCCTGGGGTCTCGGGTTCAATTCCCGGTGGTGCTCAAATTTATAACTTGTGTTGGGCAAGGCCGTGGTCTAGGCAACACGGAGTTTTCCTCCGTGGCATCCCAACAATTACTCCATTCACACACAGAAGAAGGCAATGGCAAACCACTTCTGGATCATCTGCCAAGAACGTATATGAACAGGTCCCAGTCCGAGAAAAGGATGGAAGGATCCTGTTCATATGGACCTGTCGTCAGACAGAACACTACAAATAACAAAAACTGTGACTCACTTATATTACGCAACGGCCTCTCTGTTCCGGTTGAAGGTTGTTTTATTTACGTTGTAAACCGCAACATTACAGGGTTTTTATAAAGTGGCAGTCAACCTTAGGATCCGTAAAGGTCCGGAAACTTCTGAGAGATTACTGCCTTCTGAAGAAGAAATCTTCGTTATGTGGTTGGTGTTTACGTAACTGACAACCGTGTTATGTATACCCAGAAAAGAAATTGATAGGCAGTGTCGGACACTGCCGCAGTTATTTTCGTGAAAACGTTAATCGTGTATAGTATATTGAAATTAAACAAAATTTTTGTTTTGAATCGTTTAATTCTTTCGCAACTTACATTTATTGAATACTCCTCTTCAAAACAACACTTTCATCTAATAAACAAAACAAAACAAAAATTCAAATTTTCATCTATCGAACTATACCTTTCTATTACATATGAAGAAAACATTCATAAATGTTCTTTTATATTATTTTTTCTTAACGAAAATATTAGTTAATAATTAATAGTTTAACTTAGGGATATTGTAAATATAATCATTTTTATAAATGATTATTTGTTAATTGGTACACATCCATACTTGACTCAGGCTCGTCAGATGCCGCCTGAGTTGTCCGAGCGCGCTTACGTTGCCTATATTCGCGGCAGTACTGCGCGTTGGTTTCGGGTCCGGGCACGGCGTTTTCGGTGTCATTCTCTTTGGAATTTTGTGCTCTACGCATCTGTACCCGAGTTTTATAATTCTGGTTTTACTTTGCCCTCAAATATCGCGACATTTTAATAAAATCGGGAAATTTTCAGCCTCGTATCTTTTTGAGTTTTTGAGATACACACATGGATGAGTTGTAACATGTACACTCCTCTTCAAAACAACACTTGGTTCACTCGGATCGGATAATTAGTCTCTGAGATATGATCCCGTTTATGGACACGTGTCGAATCCGGAAAGTCGAAAATCGTGGGTTCATTTTGCGCGTGCGCAGTTCGCAATGTTCGACCACCACGAATGTCGGAGCGGTACCGGCACAAAAGTTCATCCTTCCGCTTTAAAACGAGACTAAGATGGCGGCGCTATGTCTATTTGTAGCCGAGTTATTGAAGTTTGAAATTACTTCGACAGAAACTGTCGCTCATTTGGGCGCGATTGCCTCCCCACACCCGGCATCGATTTTAAAGACGTTTTCACGTCAAAAGTTGAGTGTTTAGGTACGTGTCCGGCAACGTGCACATCAATTGCTGCACTGATGGGTAGAAAAACGTCTTGCTACCTTTGGAAGAAATCATGAAACAATTTTTGACGCGTACTAGTCAGAAAATGCGAAAACTTCTGCTTAGAAATGTCTTCAAACCTTGTGCCAACATAATTCAGGAACAAAATATGTTCAGAATTCTTTGCAATTTTTAATTTGTGTTCTGTGCTTGATAATTTAAATTCCTGTTTTTAATTTCATTTCGTAAAATTAAAGAGAAATAAGCGAATATAAATTTATTTTGAATTGGTGTAAAAACTGGGCGTTGTCTCCGAAGGGAGATAGGAGTATCTGAGTGTACAGTAACCAAGTAGTGAGGAAGATATTTTAAGCTAAGAGAAAGGAAATAGGAACTGGGTGGTAAAAAATACACACCGAGGGGCTTAGTATTTATCCGCCTTGTACTTCGAACGTGACTAACCCTTTGCCTGAATCAGCGCAGTACATTTAGACGCAGCCTAATGAAAATGTGAGTTGCAGAACATCAGGGGAGGAAACAGTTTCAGGAAACATAGGAGTAGATATTAAATCTTGTCCGTCTAATCACAATAAATTCTTATTAAATATTAAAATATTACAATAATTAACATTTAAAATTTATATATATATATAAGAAATTCTACACATACGTAATCATCATATTTTACTGGAATAACAAAGAAATTCCAAAGCACTGGAAGGAATCTATTATGTATTTACGACAACGGAGCTAGAAGTCACTTCAAGTCTACGATAATAACTTTCGTCAATTTTGTACAAAATATTATCCATGGTTATTAACTATTTATTATTTAGTGTTCTGTCTGACGACAGGACCATATGAACAGGATCCTTCCATCCTTTCTCGGACTGGGACCTGTTCATATACGTTCTTGGCAGATGATCCAGAAGTGGTTTGCCATTGCCTTCTTTTGTGTGTGAATTTATAACATTTTAAAATATTTAAAATATTAAATGATGTTCTTTATCGAAATATTCGATTTACATTAGACCATCATTTTTCATGTTTCACGACATGTTTCAGTTCCTAAAAGAACCATCCTCAGGTGTATATAATTATATAAAGCTTCAAAACGATAAATAATTCAAATACAATTTTCATACATTATGCTAGCGTACATTTTTATCAGATTTTTACCAGATATCAAACGATGTTCTTTTTTTCAGATTTTTATTCCATTTTTAATAACACACTCGATGTTGTTCTGTATATATACATCATGCTCAATGTGACTTTAGTGTGGGTGAACGTTTTGTTGTTTTTATATCAGTCTGTAATGTAAATAATATTAAAATGACTCGTATAATTATAGGTTATGAAATTACAAACTAATTTGTGGTACTGTCTTATACGAGGTATTTGTGATGAAAACGTACTCGAAGCCCAGTTCTCCAGCTTGCAGAGCGATGATACATTGCGGAGTATGGGTTAATTTTAATAACATTGATCTTGTATGATCACGCTAACTGACGAGTAAGTGACCTGAGGAAGTAATTGTAGGAGTTGACGTAGCCGATATAAATTCTTGTAGATTCTGTTACTGGAATAGTAGTTTAATAACTCAGGATTATACGGCGATCGAACCCAGGAACATTTTTAATACTAGGCCGGTACACTGGTACTAAGCTAGTCGGAGTTGCCCGGTTCATGTCCCGTTTAAACTCTTCTCGGCTCGGGAAAGACTTTTCGCTGATCTTCAGAAATTGTTCTCTCCTCATGACCCATGAATTTAAGCTTTCTTAAAAATGATTTTCTTCCATTATTTGAAAATGTTTACACAGTTTATTCACACAGCTTGTATTCTGCCTGAAACATTATTAAACTGTGATTCCTTTTTAATGTCTATACTCCTCTTTTGACCTTACAAAGTCAGATGCTGTGTGCAAACAGAAGACGGGGATATGACATATTGATTTGACGACGTTACTCAAGATAGCAACCTTCTGTGACATTACACCGTGTAGTTTAGTGAGATAATAGAGGTAGTATAAATCTCCGAAACGTCGATCAGGAACAATATTTTAATCTGAGATAATATAGGCCTGTCCGACTCCTCGAAGGGCTCAAGGTCACGGTACTTAGCACAGATAATACCTAAACAACACGAAGTGTTCGGTGAAGGTGGATGTATCTTATCGATAAGAACACAATGAAGCAGATAAGCCGTTGTTTCCTGCAGACGGTGAAACTATATTGTATATGGTACGCCTTAAAAATAAATTCCACATGATTTTGAAACGTTAGCTGAAGAAATAGCTGAATATAAGATACAGTGGGACGAAGTGCTTTTTCCGGGAAGTTCTGTATAGACTTAGTTTTTTACCAAATATCTTTAAAAGGTTTAATGTTTGTAGCAAACACGAATTGTGTATAATTTTTTTTATTGAAAATCCTCAGTGAAGGCCTCGGTCTGTTTGGATGAAAGAATTGTAAACCAACTTCATTGGCCAGAACTTGGAGGATTTCGTGACGACAGGAACCTCCTTGATAAAATATTGATCGAAACTCTCTGTACAAAGAAGTCACTAACTTGTGGTCTGAGCTTAATTTGGTCATTTGTTCTCCATTTGCAGGTCAGCCCAGGTATGGAAGCCAGACGAAGTGAGACGATTTACAAGTGTGCCGAGAGGTAACAAACAACATTGAAGTTACTGTGATTGGTAGAGGAAATTAATTGCTCGCATTTTGTTATGTGAGTATGCCTCGGTCGTTTGGAATAATCTTACACAGACAGATTCTAATAAATTAGAAAATATTCAAAGAAAATTTGCCAGTTTATGCAATTACCGATTTTTTCCAGTTTAATATCCCCCGAAAATATGAACTGATCATATCTACTTTAAATTTTAGAACACTTTGTTCCTGACGACGACATCTCGATGCGTTATTTCTTATTAATGTATTTAAGGGCAAAATAAATTGCCATTCCATTATGGACGCTGTTGGTTTACGTGTGCCGGCGAGGCAAATAAGAGAATTTTCTACTTTTAGTGTGAGCAGTGCACTAAGGCATAGTCCTTCAGCCAGGTGCGTCATCGCTGCAAATGACGTATGTAAATCTTTGGACGTATTTAGCATAAACTTTGTCTCCCTTGAGCGAACGTTCTCAACAAGGGAAATGATCTAGCTTGGTTATCTGTTATTGGCTTCTTGCTGTTGGCAAACACGTAAATAAATTAATTGAATTTAATTGAATTTCTTGTTCGAGTTGAATACGCATTAGTTGGTGTACAGTAAACTGCATTCGTCTGTATAAATTAAGATGAAACTTTGCGAGGTCCCGTAGAGGTTTGTACCAAATTAAAATAAAAAAACAAGTTGAATATTTTTTAAGATGAAACATTTTGTGTCAGTGGCAACGGTATTCGTATAATTTTATTTTATTCATTGATAGCGAGTGTAGTCCAAAGCTAGGCCAAGCGAGTCCTTACTTTCATACACTAGACTAATACGCGTGAGTGTTTATGAAGCCGTTTGTAGCAGAAAATTTGTGGCTAGGTATGAAGTCTGCGCTCCAATTTATCCTAATACAAATTACCACAGAGGGATATGAGTTGATCACAGACACGTACCCAGTCATAAAATCATGGCAATATTCATGTTGCTTGGTTCTTATCTTCTCTTGGCACGAGTGCGAGCTGTCGACAGACCTGATGGCACATAGTGGCACAGTGCCTGGTGTTTTGGTGAAGCTGTACCTCGTATTCGGCAGTAACTTCCTTGAATCTCGGGAGCCACGCCGACTGTCCGAATGGTTAATATTTTTTTCCTACGCGAATGGTGGGATAATCCTGTCCACTTGGCCACATGCATTTCTTTTCGGAGCTGAATAGCATCTGCAGTTGGAAGGGAGTCGGTATACCCATGGACTTTCGGACCACTACGCTTGTGGCCACTGTTGGAATTTAGTGTCAATGTTACTGGAATGCAGGAAAAGAAATACGAATTATATCGTAACCATGTTCCTTCACTAGGTTTGGTCTATTTCTACCTCAGAGATCACGTAGTAAGATAGTCTTTTAATGGGTATCGAAATTGTCTTCGTGATGTGCGATGTTTCTGGTCGTGTTTCGGGAATCTAGGGCCTTCAGGAAGAATTTTCTTTCACAGCAAGTTAAAATAATAAGAATCTTGTAAAGTCAAATTGTTAACAGTTATATACCGTCGCTAATTCTAAGATATAGGCCTCGAGATACTTTGTTTTCGGAACATGTGTAAATATATTGTAAGTAGCGTCTTGTTTTGTATTGAAATTATGAAGAATGAAACCAGAAAATTACAAGAAAGTTTGTCAGGATGACCAAGAAGAATTCCAGCATACTCTGAAACAACTAATTAACTTCATGACAGAAAGTTCATGCGTGGAATTACGAAATGCGACAGGTTACTACGACCTGATTTAATTGTATGTTAACTGCAATGTAAACGGCTAGATTTTACTCTCTGACAGGATGAATAAGGTTGTGTGAAGAATTACGTCTGTCTGCAGGACGAGGCCACGTTATTTGCAGGGCGGCAGCGTGTTAGCTGTCTTTTGCAATTGGTTTGTAAGGCGAACTGGAAAGGAGCGGAGGTCTGTCCTAAGGAACTTCGTCGGCCTTTGCCCGAAGTAAATGTGGGAAGCTCCGAACTCTTAAACCAGGTCGGTGGGTGTCGTGTTTGTCATTCTGAAGACGCAATAGTGTGACGAATTATCTTTGCCACCATGAAATATTGTCTGTTAATAACCTCTGTGATAGTATCTTTACGATGTTGCATACATCTTTAGTGTTGGTCTGTTTTTGCAAATAAAATATTTTTTTTATTATTATTATTATGGACCTGTTGTTGGTATACTAACAACTCTACAAAAATAAGATAGTGTATAATAAGACAATTTAGCCTTTTTCGTTAAATATCGTACCGTACATTATACAGAAGAATTTTTTTTAAGGTACAGCTCAGGCTGTGTAAATATGAATGAGGTATTTATAATTAATCTTATGAAATTCTGTAATGCGACCTGTTTATGTGAAACTCATAACATTCGGTGTTAGTATAGACTCCTAATTTTAAATTCAATCGAAATTTCGTCCAGCACTCTCAGAGATTGTACACGAAATGTAATCGTGCAATTTTGCGGACAGAGAGCAGCTGAAACCAGATTACTGTGAGAGCATTGTGTAAGTTTTAATTGTTTCAAGACCACCGTGAGATGTAATTTAGTGAAACGGAGTTCGAATCTTGAAAGAGGCTTTCAGCTGTTTCTCTTCACTATGTGGCCATTGGGGGTACCTTGGTATCGCAACTATTTTCGCAGTACAAGCGCTGTTACACGTCCTCTTTCCGGTTTTATGAGTCTGAACGTCGAGTGGTTGGGAGTTTCCAGACATCTGCATCACATTTTAATCTCGAGGCACTTTGCTGCTTTCTGCAATAAAGAAATTTCATATGTAACTTCAAATAATTAGAAATCTAAGTACTAAGAGGCGAGCTTTCATTTCATTCTTCGCTTTCAAGGTTTAGGCCTTCCGTCTTGTTCCGGTGTAAAACGAATTCTTTAGACGTTCGGCAACGCAGACAAGCGTTCGTGATTCCAACTAGAAGTGAGTAGTGAGACTGTAACTTCATTTGTAGGAATTTGAAAATCGTGACCGTCATCTGTTTAATGACGCTGTGTCAAGTGCATAGGTTTTGTGTAAGGATGATAGTATGATAAGGATAAGGAATGATGACTTGAAAGGGATATGGAAGGAAGCGTTCGTGGTTTATTCTAACATTCTCAATTATTCCAGAAATTTATGAAGTCCACGAAAACAGACAGCTGTAAAGTCAGGCTTTAAACAAGGAGAATCCTTAATTCGATGCGATTCCACTCTATATGACGTGACGATTCTCGTACGACGTCTTCATTAACCAATCTCTGTATCTGCTCATTCATCTTTTTTAATATCGACTATTATTTTCATCTCTGGTCTCTCGTTTTCGATATTCCTGTCCGTCTCAAATATTCCCATTCAATTCCTAATTCTTATTTCTCCCACTTATGACGATTATATCTTACTCAGAATTTTTTTTTGTAATTAATCTGACAAAGAACGTTATCTCAAAAGTTTATACAGTTCGTTCAAATTTCCAATTCCTTCTCTATTACTTACTTATCAGGGACTTCGTCATCCCTTGTCAGTCCACCGCAAAAACGTACTCCAAATCGATGTCTTCAGTTCGTTGCTTCAAAGAATTCAGCGTTCTGCAGCGGGCGTCGAAACTTTTGGTTCTTAGCGATGCAGCATCGATATTATTCATATTCCTGGTTAGATTGCAGTGTTAAATCTCAGTGACGTCATCCACAATCGAATATATCTATTAAAGCTAAGTCAATACTGGCGAAAACGAGATTAACTGATGATGCAAAATAAATATTGTATGATCTGAAGCTTCCACGGTGACTAAGTGTAATAAATTCTCCTAGTCCTTAGAGTACCCTGAGGATGAGGACGAAGGTGGTTCTCGAAACGTCGGTGTTTTCTCCATTAAACCATCTGACACGGATGGTAGCCCGAGAAGAATCCATTACAAATAAGTATTCTCCATTCGTCTTAAACGGCTGATAAACTTATATATTTTTTAAAAATTTTCATGTTTTAAACGTGATGAGTCTATATAAATAATTGGAAGTAAATAGCAGAAAGAAATTTGTAACTCAGAATCAAATGCAGTACAAATATTATTTCTTTATTCTGGAGTTTAGTGGTCTAAAATCGGGAGTTCGTGTGTTTGGGATGGCTGGGAATATTCCTTCACTGTTGGGTAGAGGGCCCATTCATGCTTCCATCCGTTTACAGGGGAATCTCTGGACGGGGATAAAGCTGTCGGATCCTGAAGCTGATAGCTTGCATCTGTCTAAAGAGGTGGCTCACAGATACAAGGAATGTTTTGCTATTCCAGGGAAACGTGATCGAATATAACAGGGCCATAAAAACGCATCTAATTCTCACGTATCTGCCGTAGGTCAATCAAGGATTCGTTTGTTATTCTGACGAACCTGGTTCGAGGCTTTGTACGTATTATGCTGACGGAGTTTGCAGTACAATAACCGGTAATTCACGACATTGTCTGCGTAAACTTGTGTTTTGTAGGCGCGGAAAAAAGTCATGTGCATTAAACATGTGTACCTGCAGGAACACAGATCCGCTCTGCATAATTGACGAGGCCCATCTCAGCTTCACTCCGGAAATGGCGCTGCAGTCGCGTCGGAAGTTGCTCCACGGTTTATCGTGCAGAAATTCCGTACCTGAATTTCTGGCGACAAAACAGAAACATTTACAGTCGAATGAATAGAAAGGTTGCGGATTATTGCGTATGATTTTTCGTCCCATTATGGTAGACGTATCAGCTGCACGTGTCTATCTACGTGTTTTCTATTTAAATTTAGAACACAGACTGAAACATCCGTTTAAACTTGGAATAAGACGTGAGGTTTTCGAGAGAGAGAGAGAGAGAGAGAGAGAGAGAGAAAAGAATTTACTACGGTCTCCTGGGGTCTGAAGACCAAATTGCGTAGTAGCGTAGTCTCGGAGGACAACTTCGCAACCTATTCATCGACAGTGTCCGCCCAGAGGCATTACGTATTTATTTATTACATAAGAAAAACAATGGTCCTTAAGTGTATTACAGATTTTTGATTAATAGTCTGCACATATTTTGTGTGATTTTAAGCCATCATGCAACGGAAAGTTTCAATTTTTATATTCACTAGAACTCCTACTTAGACAGATAAATCCAGTCCACAACATCGTACCCTGTCGCTTTAAGATAAATTTTAACATAACCCTTCAATGAACGCTGAGCTCTACAAAGTTCTATCTTCCCTTCAGGGTGGAATTAATCATCATGATAATATTTGCCGAGTACAAATTACGAAACTCCTTATTATGCAATTTCTTCAATCGGCTGTTACATTTTTTTCTCTTTAATCCTGAAGGGTTCTTGCAGTTTGTATTGCTGGATTTATGGTCTTTGTACATCGCGTAGTATTTATAAAATAACACAGCGTTCCGGAATTGGTTCTGGTGGCAAGAATCTTCCTGACCGAAACATGTATGAAATTCCTGTCGAATAATTTTAATCCTCGACCTGCTAATTGGATGGAAACAAATGCATGACGTAGTAATGCTATGAGTGTTTTCTAAGAAAGAATTTAAACGAGAGAGGATAAATTACTATAAATATTTTCACATTTCCTCACAGTTTAAAAGTGGCGTGATAAACGAAAATTATGGACATGAAGTCAAAGGAATTAAGGAGCTAACCATTAAGCTCCTCTGCAAAATTTTGTCGAGTTACGTTGCGAGTCTTTTCTTGGCTTTGTATGAGTAGGTGTGCATTCGACACTTGTTACGAAAGATTCAAGGCTGTTGATTTTATCCTGATTTACTTGAAGCGTGAAAGAATCTTCGGATTTACGGGGCCCCTAAAATGCATCAAGTCTTTCAGAATTTATATTTTAAACAGAAGTATATATTTCTAAATTAACAATAGAAACACAGCTTCCTCTATTATTATTATTTTTTACTGTTTTGTCTGACGACAGGTCCATATGAACAGGATCCTTCCATCCTTTTCTCGGACTGGGACCTGTTCATATACGTTCTTGGCAGATGATCCAGAAGTGGTTTGCCATTGCCTTCTTCTGTGTGTGAATGGAGTAATTGTTGGGATGCCACGAAGGAAAACTCCGTGTTGCCTAGACCACGGCCTCGCCCAACACAAGTTATAAAGTCAGGCACCGCCGGGAATCGAACCCGAGACCCCAGGATTACAAGGCCAACCAGCGGTCTAACCGCTAGACCACCTCATCTTATTATTATTTAGTGTTCTGGCTGACGACAGGTCCATATGAACAGAATCCTTCCATCCTTTTCTCGGACTGGGACCTGTTCATACACGTTCTTGGCAGATGATCCAGAAGTGGTTTGCCATTGCCTTCTTCTGTGTGTGAAGGGAGTAATTGTTGGGATGCCACGGAGAAAAACTCCGTGTTGCCTAGACCACGGCCTTGCCCAACAAAAGTTATAAATTCGAACCCGAGACCCCAGGATTACAAGGCCAGCGTTCTAACCGCTAGACCACCTCATCTTATTATTATTTAGTGTTCTATCTGACGACAGGTCCATATGAACAGGATCCTTCCATCCTTTTCTCGGACTGGGACCTGTTCATACACGTTCTTGGCAGATGATCCAGAAGTGGTTTGCCATTGCCTTCTTCAGTGTGTGAATGGAGTAATTATCCTATTTCTCCTTCTTTATCACGCCGTCTCTTTACAGGAGGTTGGCGACACTTTATGAACAGGATCCTTCCATCCTTTCCTTTTCTCGGACTGGGCCCTGTTCATATACGTTCTTGGCAGATGATCCATAAGTGGTTTGCCATTGCCTTCTTCTGTGTGTGAATGGAGTAATTGTTGGGATGCCACGGAGGAAAACTCCGTGTTGCCTAGACCACGGCCTTGCCCAACACAAGTTATAAATTCTGGCACCGCCGGGAATCGAACCCGATACCCCAGGATTACAAGGCCACCGTAAGTATAAAAAGGCGACAAGTTTTGCCGCCAGATGTCTCGCGGGCGCAAAAATCCGGTCTTCTGAGCTTCACTGCCCTCTGAGAATCAGCTGCTTCCATATCCGACGTCGTTCACAATTCTGTCTTTGGCTTGACAAATTGAAGTTTCCAGTTATTTTGTGAAGGAAATTCAGGGAGGAATATGGGCATGATCCACTTAAGCTACTACATACCTCAGTGTCGTGGCACCATTCGTTCCTGTAATCTGGTTTTGCTTTAAGAAAGAAGGAATCGGCGATCAGGAAGCGGAATTGGAACGAGCAGACGCTGTACGAGAAGTATCGTGGCGCCAGGAAATCGATTCATCGAGCCAATCGCGAATGGACATTTCACGGTCCATCGAACACAAAAGGCAGCCGCGCTGGTCATACAAGATTCAGATCGTGCAGTCACTACAAGCAAACGACAAACCTATCCGAAATACATTCGCATGGCGTATGTCTCTGACAGAAGATGGCAAAGCATTTCTCAAACACGTCGCCTGTTATGATGAGACGACCTTTCAAGCTTCTTCGAAACACAGAAAAGACAGACAGACAGACAGACAGACATTTGTAGAATTAGAGGAAAGTTGTAAATCAGGAACGTTGTCAGGAAACATGAACGTGGCAATTCCAAAGTCAACTTTTGTATTCCCCTGACTTCGGATTTTGTGATTGGACCATTCATCTCTGAGTATTCCTGAGAAGTTGCAAATTCACCCAAGGATTATTATTACCATCAGTTGTAAGCCCTCTGCATTGGGCTAACATTGTGACATACATCCCAAATAAGACATTTTCAGACAACATATCTCCTAGCCATCAGATTTTACCCTTCTTAAATTATTTCTCTGACCAGGGGTGGTGCATGAAGGCATTGTGTACCAAATGCTGGTAAGTGATGACCTGGATCGCCAAGTAATCAATACTTGTGAATCAATTACACTGGAGATACTGCAAAACAAGTGACAGAGAGTCGACTTAACATGCGTTACCCACAACTTTTGTTTTTCCCATCTTATATTTATGTTGTCGAATACGATAGTGTAGTTGCGTCATATTGTGACTTATTTAATTAAAATTAATTATTTGGTTTTTCTATCAAATCACAATGTATTTAAAATAAGATAATTAAAATAATTAAAATATCATTCTGTGTTCCATATCGAATAATCGATTTTACAATTGGAACATTTACAATTGTAAAATCAATTATTCGATATGGAACACAGAATGATATTTTAATTATCTTATTTTAAATACATTGTGATTTGACGGAAAAACCAAATAATTAATTTTAAGTTGTCGAATACAATAACTAAATTATTAAAGACCAGACGTTGACGTGTTTTATCAAATTCCAATTCCTTCTGATTTTTTGGAGAGTTAAAAATAAATGGTCATAAGGCATCTCATTCTTTCATATCATTATAAATGCCAAATACAGCACATAGAATTTTTATTTGTCGAAATTGACGTCAAACACATTTTAATATACGATTATATTGACACTTTAAATACTGGGAGAGCAAATATTGGGAATTTGACCTCAGACCACCAATTTGATATTTTATTGTGCTAGCTTCTTAAATTCGGAGAGATTTGAGGTTCTCACGGCATTGTAGTTATAGGTTAAACCTGCATGCATAAGGGGGTTGCATCGTCCGTCAGAAATCGAGTTAGATCTAGAAGGAAATCAGTTGTGAAATATTGTTGCTATTATGCCCACACTTTTCCTAATAAAAACAACTTATGTCCAGTTTTTCATGTTTTATTTTTGTAAACGTAATTTACCTACATGTATGTAAATATATTCCTGTATTGCAGTACTTGTAAATGTGCTGACACAAAATAGAAATATTAAGATGAGTTCGCTGATTCAGATGCTGGAATATTATATTATTCATTCCGTAAAAGATTACATTTTGGGATGATTTAATTTTTCATATAAACCCCTCAAATATGATCTCAAAATAATGTGTGTGAAACAAGATGTTTTACTACGTGGTATTTTGCTATATAAAGTCGGAATATAAACAGTTGGAACTGGAGGAGTCCAGCGTATTCATAGGATGCTGTGCATTGCGGTCTGTCGTCGCTCAATTGTTACGTACAAGCCGCGCTCTGGGACAAGTGGAGCGTTTACAGGTCGCCAGATGGTGCGACAGAATTTCAAACCAGAGAGTGTTTTTTATCATTTACAACAATTTGTAAATCTAGAACACCGGAGCTAAAGGTGTTGTGTTTTGTTGACTGTCATGTGTTTTGGTCAGTACAATAATTTCTATTCCAATTCCGTTTTCATTAGTATATTTGCTGAAACTCAAGCCAATAAGCAGAAGTCGCGTGTTTAAACTTCACGAATTCTCAGTACCGTTTCGGAGTAATCCCACAAATTCTAGCTAAGAAGTTAACACGCGTTTATCTTTTTGCCAGAACCAACAATTTGAAATCTTCAGGGAGACGAGAAATTGTTTTCAGAATTCAGGGCCGTGTTTGACAATCACAGTTGTATTTATCAGTTACCAAATTCGACTGACAAAATAACTAGTGCCATTTGCAACGTAACAGTGATTCGTATTGACCAAGCAGAGTAAAACCAATGTTATCTCTGCACTGTAACACGTAGTTACGTGAAATATCATCAGAATCTAGGGGCATTAATACTGTGTTCATTGATTCGTGTTTCCCTCGGCATATAGCTGTGTAGTGGTTCGAAACCAGGGAAAAATTCGTTAAAACGAAAAATCCTGTCCGTTTAAAATTCCATCTCCTATCTCAAGGTTAATAGTGACAGATATATCAAATCACCCTACCGTTGTTAAAGCTCGCAGATATTTTGCGTTGAGTGTACCAGATTTGATACTAATCATCGGAAATCATTTGAAAATAAAGAATAATATATTCTGTCAGTTTTATGAGGAATAATCTTCCGAAGAGAGGGGGGGGGTTATAGTAAACTCGCGAAAAGTGCACTGAAAATATTCCTAAGGCAGCAGGTAATGTCGAACATGATAAAGGCTAAATTCGTGTGTGTGGTGACGTCAGACCTGTTTAATAATATCCAAACTGGTTTCTCGTATTGCGACGTGGATGGTAACTAACAGTGACTTATTTAATAATTATTTCCTCGCTTTCAAGCAGTGAATTGTCTATATTGCTGTCAAATAAGACATATTTACTTCTGTGTTCACACTGTAATTCACAATTCATAATCAGGAATACACAACGCCTCTAACTAATACAGCGTCGTTTACTAGACACGAACAACAATTCTCAATCCACTCCCTGAGCTGCGACAGACAGGCTGTCACTGCGAAGACAGTTTTCATACAGGGAGGATTATGAAAAGGCTAAAACATGGAGTAATTAATACTAAAATGCGTGGCATTGTATCAGCATCTGTCAGAGTGGAGTGACCCTTATCACTCTCCGTATCACACCCCCGCTATTGTGTACACACGGCTTTATGAGCCTGCAATATAGGCAACCATCTGGTAGTGACAAGTGGGCTAAGCCACACTCCACTACTGTGCTGCAAAGTTCATGTGTCGCACTGGCTGCTTCACTGTCCCCTAATATTGCCCTCTAGATATACCGCATGATACCGAGATTCCTCCTTGTCCAACAGGCTAGCTAACTAACTAAATTGATTAAGAAACTTAAGTCCTTCGGAATACTTCGTGGGCAAATCTAATTTGATTTTTTCGAAGATGTAAGCTTGGAGGGAGCATATATCATTCAGGTTACTATTTGTATACAATCGTAAACGTGGTTCATCATGAGACAATGAGACCACAAGTTTGTTTTTTTAAAAATCTTAAGTGCTCAATTTTAATTTTAAATATAAGAATTATATTTCAATAAATTTTTTGCAATAAATAACCACGAACATAAAATAAAGGTTTTAGACTTAAATAATAAATAACGAATAGTATTGACTTTTCAAATAACAGCTGTTTAATGAATGGAATATTGTTTTGTTAGTAATTTTAACATTTAAAAGTATTTTTAAATTTTTTTTTTATAAATTAGTAGTAAGCTATGCTTTGAAATAATCATCACGTAAAACAAGAATTTGTTTGGATTTCATACGTGAATATCGTCCCCTAAAGGTAACATTTTAAGGATCAAAATTTGTTAAGGAGTCGCTGATAAATTGTAACTTCATTGGTTATTGTAATATGATGGCAGTGCTTGTACGATTCACATTTTCTATGGCATGCAGACTAACGTGAAAATTAAGTCCAGCGTATATAATCATTATTTTGATTATTTCATAGTAAGGTATCAGCTGATCAAATAATAATATACTACTATGGAATGTAAAGGTTAATTAAAATTATGATTAAGTTCGTCGTTATGGTATATAAAACTTTTTAGCGGATTACGATTTGAATGACTTACTATCTTCGAACGAGTCCAGTGCTGAATTGAATTCTTATTCATAAGATAGTGTAGTTGCGTGATATTTTGACTTATTAAATTAAAATTAAATTATTTAGTTATTCCGTCAAATCACAATGTATTTAAAATAAGATAATTAAAATAATTACAATCGATTATTCGATATGGAACACAGAATGATATTTTAATTATTTTAATTATCTTATTTTAAATACATTGTGATTTGACGGAATAACCAAATAATTTAATTTTAATAAGATCCACAATTATGCATGTTATATGTAAATTGTTCGTAGGAACTTAAACTTAGCCAAAAACATTCCCTTGCTACAAGCGGGATCAGCGACTCTGAACCATTCGTGCAGAAAGGATGACGTAATTTATTGTAGCGATACACTGACACAATCATTGCACCGAAGTGTAGTGACACTCTACAAAGTTTCTGCCGCTAAATGGTATATGTATAAATTTATTCGTAGAAATAAAATTAAAAATCTCAATAATTTAATTATATGAATCTTGACTTAGGTATTGTATTTAGCCCATATATTTGTGAAATTTGATTCAATTAATGAATCGAATTATTATTATTGTTATTGTTACATTTATATATTTAGTTTAATTTTTTTGTTTTACTTTAATTATTATTGGAATCAATTAATTACTTATTATATTTTATCCTGTACTTTGGTTTAGTGCTTGGCTGTTATTGGCCTTTTTGGCTGTTGTCAAGCACTTTAATAAATGAATTGAATTGAATTAAATTGTAACCTGCCTCTAAGAAAGGCAAAGCACCTGAATCATTAATTAAATTTTAAAAACAGCAATTAGTCCACGAGATAAAATATAAAGTAAACTTTAAAATCAATAATCTGACAACATTAAGGTCACTTGAATTTATAAATGTTCGCACCCGAAGAAGCCTTATTTAGAATCTAGGTAAACGGTTTACAGAACAGAGGAACGTAGAATTCTTGATTACAGCAAATGTCAGGTTGCATAGCGAAGCTGTGTATTCTTATCAAAGGCCTTTCTTTGTCTGATCCTTGCCTATCGAGAAGCTTTCAGGCCTGACTGCCATCTTTTATACCCAGGTCATACGATACCTGACGCGAATTGAGGCTGTTCTTGGTTGTTTATTTAACGACACCATCTCAGACTATGTAACGTCAAATTAGAGGACGGTAGTGGATAATGAATTGTAAAGGGTGTGGAAGAAATCTGTCGTGGCCTATTTCGGGACTGAGAAAAACCACGAAATACCCGAGTCAGGATAGCCGCTGTTCGGGGTCGAACTTTGAAACCGGGACCTCTCGATAAACGATGAACCACTCGACGGTTCTGTTCTGTTGCATGGGATTATAGTAGCTTGGTCAGTTCCAATTGTTAGCATTGGGAAGATATGGATACTTCAGCAATAAATGTTGTGATAATAAAACCAAACATGAAGGAGGTGTCTGGCGATAATTCGTCATCACTGTTATCAGTGTTTCACCGCAGATGTCGCCTTGATGGTGCACCCGTAATTCTGCGGGATATCGTGGTGTCACTAAGCTAAGCAGTGGTTATATCGGGAATGGATGCGATTACGACTGGTTTATTGAACATGAAAGCCAAGCGTCAAACTCAAATAAAGAGAGAATGACGAGAGAGACAGTTAAGACAAGGGGAAGGATAGATGTAGAAATTAATGTGTTGGGATTACATGAAATTTTACACGCGACTAGCAAATGCCATTCTTTAATATTAAAATTTGAAATTCAAATGAATAGTTTTAGTAGGATTTGAGGTTGTCACGCTGGTGAGAATAAAAATGGCTGTTTTGAGGGTTGTAGCGTCGTATGGTTTTAGTCG
>NW_019060201.1:103489-153184 GCF_000696155.1 Zootermopsis nevadensis
AGGGGGACATGTTTTGTCGGAAATTAACTCGTAGAAAATACTGATTAGTGGGATGTTGTCAACCCGATAAAGGACCGGAAGTTCTTTTAAAGCACCACAAATTTCTTGGCTAGCTGAGCGACTACCAGGGTCTCTGAAAGGAATTTCCTCCAAAGGTACCGTACCTTTCAACTGCTCAGGCAAACTGTGTTAGAGAATTGTAATCTTTGTAACTTTGAAGATAGCTTTATTATAGATTGTTAGGCCGTGTAATCTGGTAGACGTTTAGCGATGTTTCGGGGGTTATTGCTGCCGCCATCGTCAGAGCGATAAGTAAGCCACGCCAGACTACACGGCATAGTAGCACCCTAGACGACAGAAATATTCATGTTGGCCGCCGCGAGTACCTAAAATCCGTTTGTCTTTAAACATGGTCGTTAGGAGTGAACGAGCTGAACCCTGGATACAGGCGCGCGCGAGGTAAACCACGTAATTATATTTATTGTTCTCATGGTTGCTCGAAGACTTGTCATTAGGTTATGTAATAGGTTAGGACATCTTCGGCACACAGAACTTGACAGGCGACAGGAGACGTTGGCGTTTTTATAGTGCGTGTTTTTGAAAAGTGTACTGCTTAGATGGTTCGTAAGAACAACATGGCGATTGAAGACAGCTGATGAATACTTACTAGCACAGGCCTTTGAAAAAATGTTATTAATATAGCCGAATAGTAGTAGTACCTGAAGCCATAATTGCTAACTTTGTAAATTTTAAGAATAAATGTACAAAAAAAACTAACCCCTTCTCCCCTACAACGTCAAAGACTGGCACTTATACGCTTGTACTTCATAAAACTTTTTAATCAATTTATATTTTGGATCAGTTTACGGTATTGATCGTCTTGAACTTTCGTAATGTTACTGACCGACATTTGTATTATTACTGTAACGTATTTTCTACTTCCACATTCCAAATTCCTGTAAGATGAAAATCACTGCAGAGTGAACAAGATTTCGGGAAGAAATTTCAATGCGGAACGTTCCACTACTGTCCTTCGGGTCGAGAAATTACCCCCAGCTCATTATCAAACCCTGCGTCCTTTTTAAATGAAGACAAACATACAAAATAGTTCTATGTTTTCGGAATACGAAGAGTGACGAGATGTTTGCAGCCTTAGGGCGGTATCACACTAGGATGCCAACGGGAGGCCATGGCGCAGCTGCCAGCATCTCTGCCAAACTCAATGCATTAATTTAGTAGTCATATATCGCACCTGGCATCCGTCTGGCAGCGCTTCCAACTTGGCATCGCTGCCATCCAAGATGCCAAGTTCAAATGCTACTGGCATCGCTGCCACGGCCAAAGCCAAATCAACATCACATGACAGTCTGGCCAGTCCATTGACGTCCGTGCGTTAATGTGCTTGTGTGTATTTCTGTTTCTTCCAAACATGGATAATTTCGACACCTAAAGATTGATAATTGAAATTCAGTCCCGACTATGGGATTCATCTGCTATTGAATACGCAAACCGGGACTTGAAAAAATAAAACTGGGTAGAACTTGTGGAAATATTTGGAGGAGATTTATTTACAGTAGAAAAGAAAGAATTAGCTAAGAAGTGTTTCTATCATTTCGTGATCTCATAATGTTGATCCATCTGTTCGTTCGACTGGCGTCGAAAGCTGGCAGCTTGTCTGGCGTCTTTTTCTGGCAGCTGGACGCCATGGCATCGCTGTTGGTGTCGCTGCCATGGCATCCTAGTGCGATACCGCCCTTAGGCGGTGGGCGTAGGAAGAAACTGTTGAAGGAAGATCAAACATCGCGGGGTTCGTTAATTACTTACGTGGGCCTGACAATTAGTTTCGTACCAGCAAAAGTTAACTTTGTACATGAGGTGTTTTGTGTCCACGAGTTCCACTTTATCTATTGTCTTCTCGTGCGCTGACGTGTAGGTTAGGTTTCAGCCGCGGAATTCCTCGGCAGTTCCAGCGATTTCTCCTCGCATGACGTCCTCTATACTCCCAGGGAAGTAATCACAAAGTTGGTAATTTCGTGGCAGAGTTCCTGCATCAGAGTCTTTACTACCGCCATTTCATGTACTGATAAATTCCCTAAAGGCGTTCAAGACTAATATATTTAAATTTGTACTCATTTTTAAAACTTGGCTCTTCGATTCCAGCTCTGGAGGCTAGCTTTTATGATCGATGCTCTTCGTGGTATTGTTCAGTACCCCACAGGCAATGTTCTAATTCTGGAAAATAAAAGAAATAACTCCACAATAGCTTCCTTCCAGTGTCCTCAATTAATCACACGGAAACAACGTCCCATTTGGCGTATACGTCGACCCCTGCAGATGAGTTAACGTCTTAAAGAATCAGACAGATAAATCATTCAGTTACTTCGCTAGTCAGTCATTCTGTCAGTGACTGGTTAGCAGCTTAACCTCGCAAAGCACGGCTTTAACATCCAACAACTGCTTTTGCTCAAATTGTGTGTTTCGTGTTTTTGATAGTAAACAGAGATCGTGTCCCTAAACGCCGTTAGCGAATTGATCTTTGTAATGGTGATATTTTGCGTTTTACTTTTGGGTAATAACTGAATACGGTACTTAAATTTTATTTATAAGAGCTTCGAGCTTTTCGGAGCATATGCTACAGTAAGTTATCGTAAGAGTAAAAGTGTCCTAACTGTAGGTAAGCCTCCGAATGCAGCAGGTCGGTTCACCCTGAAGAGATAGCGGTTATGACGTCAGGTAGCAATATGCTGGTTTCAAGGTCAATTAGCTTCGTTTAGTTTGGAGAGAAATTATTGGCCAACTGTGCAACCTGTCATGCTTTACAGCGACGGATTGGTATCTCGATTCTTCATTTGGTAAATAATTCGTTTCACTTCTGAAAATCGTTGTCTCCCCAAACCCAACGCTTCGGTTTCTGTCACAAATTAGATTTATCGAAATTTTGAAAGCATTGAGGCCCACACTGATATTATCGATTTTTATCATAAATTATGCGTAATAAAATAATTAAGTCTATACAGCTGAATCGTGTATGAGAAGGTAAAATTCGCTTACGTGGCCTAGAAATTCTTTACATTTGATGCGATCCTAACCTCCATTATCCTGCTCAGAAGAGTCGGTATTGGATCGTGTCATGAACCAACAAAATCCATGTAACACCCTGTATGACATTTATTATAATTAATAATTATAATTAATATTAGCCTCCTCTCTACGATTAGGTCTCCCAACTGGTTTTCTGGAGTTCGTGTCTCATTTAGTTAATTTATTCGAATCAAACGTCGTGGCCAAGTGTTTGGCCGCTTAGTATTTGGGAGGTCCCGGGTTCAAATCTTGGTGCACCGTCTTTCTTCACATTCTTTCCAGTTCACTGTTAGACGCTGTAGAATAAGTTATTAAAAGTATCGTAAAGTAATGAAGTACATAAATATGCCTCGTAGCTCTTAGATATTCAAGGGGAGCCCAGAAGCAGCTGTTTTACGGCGACCCTCCTAGTAGGATGAAAGCCCAGAGGTGTGAGTGTGCTGTGAAGTTTGATTCTATTAAGGCCACGTAGCTGTCTATTCCACGTCAGAGAAATTGGGACGATAATGGAGGTTATGTGTTATTTCACAGTATGTCGGAGTGAAAAGAAGTTATCTGTCCTCTCCAACGCCCCTCCGCGAAGCACACAGCACTAAAACTCTCCGTTTCGCACATACGATTCTACTTTACCGAGGAAAGAAAAATTAGGGGGAGGAATGATGCCAACATTTGCAAGTCAGACTTTCAAGTTCTTGGCTACGTAATTCGTGGACAAATACCATTGCAAAGTAAGGGATCTTCACAAAGAAAGGACCGCATTCAACCTTACAAAGATCAACTGGTTAACTCTAAGTAAATTAGCCACGGTGGTCTAGCGGTTAGAACGCTGGCCTTGTAATCCTGGGGTCTCGGGTTCGATTCCCGGCGGTGCCCGAATTTATAACTTGTGTTGGGCAAGGCCGTGGTCTAGGCAACACGGAGTTTTCCTCCGTGGCATCCCAACAATTACTCCATTCACACACAGAAGAAGGCAATGGCAAACCACTTCTGGATCATCTGCCAAGAACGTATATGAACAGGTCCCAGTCCGAGAAAAGGATGGAAGGATCCTGTTCATATGGACCTGTCCTCAGACAGAACACTACAAATAAAATAATACAGCGAGAATCGTACGGAAAGCACTAATACAATACGAGGAGTTGTTGATTTATGAAGCAGGCGGGAAGTACAGTTGACATTCAGCTTTAAAGGGTGGACGGAAATTCGCTTCCCTCAGAAACATTATTTTAGTTGCCGTTATTATGGCTTTGTTTTGATTTCTCTGTCCGACTCACACTACATTATAAATGTGTCGGTAAACTAAATTACTTTCACTCCGAAACCGACCAAGTGCCTGGTCGGAGTCGAATGAAGCCTCTGATGTAGTATCAAGGGCTTGACAATGTGCTGTTTGGCGAACACGTCTAATGGGACGCTGACAGACGAGCGTGTACCAGTGGCGGAATTACGATTGGCAGGGGAAAATTATAGAACTCAGACAGTAACCACGGAGTGAACTCGGGTCTCCACGATGAGAAGGCAGCGTCCAAGCCTAAAATGTCGGCCGAATTGAGACAGAACCATTGGTTCACTCCATGATCTTATGCCCATAGGCTGTCAGATGTGATCTGTATGTCCGTCCGCAAGTTCCATTTCTGAAATTCTGTACTCATTGAGAATTTAATTGTCATATTCATCGGCAAAATATATATAATTTGAGACTTTCAATAAAATCTTCTCGGGCAATCAGCCGCGTTAACTGGTTACTTTCGAGGTATCCAGTCACATCAGAACCCTGATGTTGGGGACAGAGTTGGTTCCCGAAACGTCGGTTTACTACGGTAACCAGTTAACGCGGCTGATTGCCCGAGAAGATTTTATTGGCAAAATATATGTTTACAAAGTATGAACGAATGCTTTATGTGAACTGTATTAAATGCATGTGGTAAACAGTGTTAGGTGCATCTCTTGATAAATTCCCTTCAGAATTGATCAGGTCGGGAGTTAATTAATTACATTTCCGGTTCGTATTTTTATTAATCCAATTTGGAAAAAAACCAAACCAGTAGCAGGTAATTGGAAGATGTGTATTACTGTACAAAATACATGACAAATACATACATTTCAGGTAGATTCAAGGATGTTGAAGCTAGTCGTAGTGACTGTAGGAATATCACTGCTTTTCCAACTATATAACGTTTTATCCAGCGTTTTTCTAGTAGGATCAAGTCTACAACAGGTGATATTAAGGGGCTCATGAATTTGGATTTCGATGTAACACGTCAAATACTGATATTCTGCAGTCGTCATGATATAGAAAAGAGGTTGGAATACAATGCGTTAGTACACAAGCTGTTTTATAGATAAGTACATTTACATTCAGTAGCTGACAGAAGTAATTCTTCCACTCGTTCAAAATACGAGACATTTTTTTCACTTTATTCGTATGTCATAAATATTACCGTATGGGATACAAGTAACATCGGCTCCACTAATTATTTATGATGCCTTGCTTAGAAATCTAGCACGTTCTATTTGAACTGTGATATCTACATGCAAGCTTCTCACTGTTTTTGTAAGGTGATTCCGAAATCATTTTCCTTTCTGAAATTCTTACAGTTTATTTTGATTAATCTTATCGAAGGTCTTTGCGAAATCAAAATTAAGATCGTTTCGATTTATAGTCAACTGTGTCATTAGCACAATACAATGTACAGTTTGTATCTTATATGCGTCATGTTTGTGTTTGATTAAATATATTTATTTTGTACAGTCTATACACAAACGTTTGAAGTTTATTGGTGTTGTAAAAATTATATAATATTAAAACATAATATAATATTTTACACAACAAAATGTTTTAATATTATATAATTTTTATAACACCAATAAACTTCAAACGTTTGTATATAGACTGTACAAAATAAATATATTTATACAATGTACAGTGTTTCTCGTACGTCTGAAACCATAAGCAATATTGAAGGTTTGATACAGTTCGCTGTCTGCGACCTCAGCACATCAGAACTACTCCCACACGTTCGCATTTATCCAGTGTAATGATTCAAAACTGTCACAAGGAAAATACACAACCTATATTGCCAATGCTTGCAGACTTTTAGCAGTCTCTGTGTACATAAAACTATCTTTTCCTAAATACACTGTGCTGTTCTGATAATAGGCTGTTGCTTTTGTAATCTTATCGGTTCTGTTAATTAGAATCTTCACATATATTATATAGCAGTTGTTTATAAGCGAGAATACTATATGAGGTTCTTACGGCGATAAGATATCGATATTGGTCTTCTGTTATGTCTGCCTAGAAGTCTACACTGCATTGCTACTTAGAAGACTCTAAAATCTCGTGTACATTTAATGTAAACCTAATAGGCCTATGTAAATATTTTAGACACTTGTAATGTAATGATTATACAGGGCTAGTCTAAATGATGTTCCCGATTTGAAACACATGTTACTCACGTTTAATGAAATTCAGATGCACAAAATTGGTACCGATGGAAAGAGAAAATCTCCAAGTTTTTAAATATATATATATATATATATCTATATATATATATATATATATATAATATTTCTATAGACTATGTCAATATTAAATAGTAATATTAAGAACAAATACTGCATGTTGTACCACCAGGCAGGCCTATGTTACAGTACACTATGATTATGTTTATACTTTGAAGTAATAAATACAGCTATATGTTATACAGGCTCACTTTCCTGTTCAATATCTTTAAAGGTTGTGGGCTGTGATGCGCTGTAGACAAATGTGAACCAGTCTGAACACAGTCTTTGGAGTACGAATTGAAACCTTCGGATGGTTACGGTAATTCGGACCAGAGCTGAGAGAACTGCTTTGGATAACTTTATTTTCTGGACTGAAAGTGTTGTGTAAGCGTACTTGTAGATAGCTTTTCTATATTTTTTTTATGAGACGGAACGTAAAACTGTGATTACTATTCTTGTCACAGCCGGCTTGGTTCCTCGAAACGTATCCACAAGTGGGCCAGCATTTCTTAAATTAATCCTGTCTTTAAGGGTAGTGGATAAAGTGAGCACACATCCGGGAGGTCACTTTAGTCTTTTATTTTATCTGCCTCATGTTTCACCTCACAAAACATTCCAACCAGTTTCAGATGAATTAAATGTAAATTTTAACTCGAATTCCTCTAAGAACGTATTAGATTAAACATGATGACGGCTTAGGTTTTTATTTTAATGCAAAGAGATGTCAGTTCTCTGGGTTCGTTACACGGTCGGAATGTTGGCAGGCGTGACTGATAACCAGATGACATAGCATATGCACATTTTATTTGGTGAGGGATTATCCAACTGGTTGATGCTTTGCCTCTAATTTATTGCGACATACTCAACTCTTCCCTATCTGGAGATTAGTAATATTGCATAAACTTGAAACTGATAAATGAAAACATTTAGTGGAAATAGTAGGCCAGATGAGCAGGAACTACAACTGAAACGTCTGCCATCTTCTGCCGTGTAGACTGGCAACATCGATTTGGGATATTCTGTATTTACGAGCTGTAACACTGACATTTCCGTGGAACATTTACTTTCTACTAGTGACTGACTCTCTGCGGCTGGTTATAACACTGTCTTGAGTGCCCATTAAGCATTTGTGAATAATAATGCTCTTTTACATTACCATTACCCACGGTGGTCTAGCGGTCAGAACACTAGCCTTGTAAGCCTGGGGTCTCGGGTTCGATTCCCGGCGGTGCCCGAATTTATAACTTGTGTTGGGCAAGGCCGTGGTCTAGGCAACACGGAGTTTTCCTCCGTGGCATCCCAACAATTACTCCATGCACACACAGAAGAAGGCAATGGCAAACCACTTCTGGATCATCTGCCAAGAACATATATGAACAGGTCCCAGTCCGAGAAAAGGAGGGAAGGATCCTGTTCATATGGACCTATCGTCAGACAGAACACTACAAATAAAATAAACATTACCATAGAAGTCATAACTAGTTTGTAATCCAGCTACTGTATCAGTGAGAGAGCGGTATGGTATCTTCAGGACCCTTTGTATGATATAGAAGATTCAATGAGCCACTGCCACTTATGGGTACCCCACGCCTTCAAATTCCGTTGTTTGTCGTGAAAAGTAATTTGTAAAGTGACTGTTTTGAACTGCATATTTGAAGCCTGGGTAGTTCAGTCAATGACTTGACTGGTGTGGGCCGGATGACCGAGGAGTTGTTTACAGTCAGGCCTTGCTCTCCGGAGGGTATCGCGAATGTCTAAGTGCTGTAAGGTCACCTTCATTAGGCACAGATATTTTATCACGGTAATCACAAGAGTATTCGATGGGGAACCTTTTTGTTTCAGGACTTGTATCGCTTATTTTTAACGTAACTTTAAAGCTGAGGGAGATAATGCATGAGAGGAGAGAGTTTTACCTGCCTGTGTGACTACTCAATTGGATTATGGAAGAGATACAAACCGCAACAAGTCGTGGGAAGTTTTAGAAAATTACGAAATACCCACTGACTTAATAAATTCTGTGAAATCTCTATAAAACCATTGATATTTTTGTGCTAACTAAAACAAAGTATTCATAAACTCCTCACGGTAATACAGGTCTTCGGAAGGAATATGGCCTGCCCGTCCTTTTTATTTGACATGCGCACTAATTAAGGATTTATAACATTGAATTTAAAATTAATTATTTGGTTTTTCCGTCAAATCACAATGTATTTAAAATAAGATAATTAAAATAATTAAAATATCATTCTGTGTTCCATATCGAATAATCGATTTACAATTGGAACATTTACATTATTCGATATGGAACACAAAATGATATTTTAATTATGGTCTAGCGGTTAGAACGCTGGCCTTGTAAGCCTGGGGTCCCGGGTTCAATTCCCGGTGGTGCTCAAATTTATAACTTGTGTTGGGCAAGGCCGTGGTCTATGCATCACGGAGTTTTCCTCCGGGGGCTTCCCCGGTTTCTCCGTGGCATCCCAACAATTACTCCATTCACACTCACACAGAAGAAGGCAATGGCAAACCACTTCTGATCATCTCTGCCAAGAATGTATATATGTATGAGCAGGTCCCTGACAACCTGAAGAGGTTGGAAGGATCCTGTTCATAATATATGGACCTGTCGTCAGACAGAACACTACAAATAAAAAAATAAAAATAAAGTCACAATATGACGCAACTACACTATCTTAACATTGAATTTTAATAACCCCTGAGGAATTTAACTAAGAGGATACAGATCTGCAACAACCATCATGTTCGCAGACAACCAACTGTTACTGGCAGAAAACGAAGATGACCTTCAGTGTTAGTTTGTTTTAAGTAGAAGCAATTAATAATTACCAAAAAAAAATAATTTTTGCTCTAAAATATTTAGTGCACACCGTCAACACCAAATTTCATTGAAATGAAACCATGTTTTCAGATGGGCATAAACCCACGTTGAGCTTTCACTTTACGAAATTTGTCATACAAAATATCATCCTAACATTTATCTGTTCGGATCGAGGGATACAGAAATTTGTGACCCAAATTCCGACTAAAAATTAATGTTTCGATATGTGAAACGTGTTCGAAAATAATGTTTTGTTATGACGTACCAAACGAAAGAGACTGGGATTCTGGCAAGGTCTCTTAACGTGATGGACTAAAAAATATCTCATTTGACGATACAGCGTCATAGAATAACCGAAAGGGTACGGAAACCACCGATATGTAGTTTTAAATTGTATCTTTGTGTGTAGAATAAACCATCCCATCGTTGCTGCTTGCTTAGTACGTGGGATTAAGCCTTTGTACTCAACAAAACGACGTCTTTCAAACGTGACCCCAGATGGGAGGAGAAGACCCCCAGACGCGTTATGAGATCACGGCCACTCCATCGCAGTGGCTATTGGCAATGCGTTTAATTGGAAAAGCCAAGTCCCTACAGCGGTCTATTGATGCTCCGTTAAAGCAGAACTTCTGGTGTCCTTTAAGTGATTAGCATCCCATGCCTCTGGCAAGAACTCTTTATACCGCGGTCTACATGCTCTATTAAAGCAGAACTACTATGTATTTTCACAAACAAGTAACAGAATCCGGTTCAGACCACACGACAACGCGCATCCATAAACAACGCAAAACGATTTAATTAAAAGAAATTCTAGAGAAGAACTTAAAATGTACGAATAATATAAATGTAGGTACAGTGAAAGAATTGATTACGCCATTACAAATAAATTCAAAATCAAACAAGAATTATGTATCGAGGTCCCTGGAGAGAGGAACGTGTGATACGCCACTTCTACTACGTACAGTGTCATCTCTAGTACGGATTAACATTCTCGATGTCCGTTGTGAAGTTCGGGAATTTGTTGTGTCTTGGATTTATTTAACGACAGTTTTCAGTTGCGCAGTCCCGGGGTTCAGATTTCGAACTGGCTGTTGAAAGACGCGATATCAAATCGATTAATATTGTGTAAATTCTAATATTAAAAGCTGAGTGTAGTTAGGGGACTCGTAATTATGCTTTTGAAGACAAGTTTTTAGGTCGACGAACAGCGCTGGTTCACAGAGCCGTTATTAGCTGTGAAGGGAAAACATTGACGCCCGTTGTGAGGATTCGTTCGGAACTCTACTTCTGACAGCTTAATAAGCAGTTTCATTCTATAGTGACCAGCTTAACACGAATATTTCACACCTAGTTGCTACCATATGCCAAACCAAGGTTCAGTATTTTGTTCGAAATTACGTTATTACCAGCCAATGGGATTGAAATTAGCCCTTCTGTTCGCAGACGATTTGAATCTTGACCATTTGGGGTGGGCGGGGATTGGTAATTTGAAATCAGACCCTGGCGGTTCGCCTGGACATGTGTTCTGTATCGAACTATCTTAATTAATTATTCTTCTTTGTCTTCTAAGTTTTAATTTGTTCATCTGAGTGAAATTTGTGAAGTGAATTGTCAATAGAACCGTGACTGGCTATCACGTGCTGACATCTGTTGTTTAAATATTCTATATAAACTAAAGTCATAGCTACATTGATAATTAACCTGAATATTAACTTGTATTCATCATATTTGTTAATATAAATAAACTGTATAAGTGAAGAGTTTTATGTCCTGCTAATACTGGACTACGGACGGTAATTTCACAACGAAAATTTGTTCTTCATTTGTCATCAGTCGCTACTCAATTATCATCGAAGGATCTTGGAATTTACCTCTCTAGCGTTATACTGAAGCCTTTTATAGAGCACATATCCGTAGATAATTCTTGTGCACTCATCTTGCGATCTAATTCTTTTCCTTACAATTCATTTAAAAGTCCGTCTCTTGATATCAGGCCACTGTCAAGAGATATCAGCTGTAACCAAGCTGGGCAGTCAGTGTAGAATGGGCGATTATATGGATTGTGTTCTTACCGTACACGAAAGGTAAATCAATGTAGAACTGGGAAGGATTAAATAAGAATGGGATCGTGGCCTATTTTAAGGTATTATAACAGAGTTTTTTTCAAGGTGAGGAGAATAACGAAAACTTTCAGAAAGGACAACAGGTCTCCAAGGCCGAGTTTCGAATACGAGACCTCAGTATAGGAAGAAGTGTGTTGGTAGTTTTGTCGCGAAGACCTGTCTTGCTGCGATGAGGTATTCCAGACCTCATTACGATCATAAGGTGTTGCTGCTACGAACTTAGCTAGTTGTTCATCGGAATGGTGATTTCTGTATGTAGCAAACGACAGGCATCTTAATTAATTTCTGCTATTACAGCAAAAACACAAATTCATCTTCTTAAATTAAAATCGCGTGATGGTCTTTTCCAATCCAGAGGTTTTCCATGCAGGAATGTATGTATTCTTTATTGCGTAAAGTCTAGAATTTAATGTAAATATAATATATTAAATTGGTATAAAAATCTGCTGTTGACATTTCAACTTGTAGCTAACAAAAGTCTTGCCTGCAGAACAAATTATGTTGTGTTAAATTCTTTTAATTACATTCTGATTTTATATTTTCTTTGAACGTAAAATACACCCTGCTAGATGTAAACTCTTGTGGTTCACAAGAAAGTCTTCATAAGAAGATATTTTCTGCTAACAGATGTGAATTAATATTTCAAAGTGAAGGTGGAGTTTGTGTAGGCAAGAGTGTGAGGTATTTTCAAAAACTTAACAGAAGTTTGAACGGGTTCTAAGATGGAAACGATGGAAAATTGAGTAGAGAATTAATATAAAAGTGATAATAAACTAGATAGAGGAAACCAGTCACAGAAAGAAAGAATATTCTTGATTTATTTCTCGGAAATCTGGAAGAAAATAAGATCTCTGCAAATGACCCGGATTGTAGCTGACACAAGGCACAACGTCGGATAAGATGTCCCTCTTCAGTGGCGCGTTACGTATCCTGTCGAATGTGTTATGAGAAAGCTACTGAATTTAAATTAAAAATTAATGAAGTTAGCTACTCGATCAGATTGTCCGCAAAGCATTCTCGCTTTCAAAGAAACGTAAAACGTTGATGTGGTTCTACAAAGTTTAAACAAAGAGAAGGAGTTTCATAATTTGTGAGCTGAAACTATCGAATAAAGGGATCTCCATAAGTTGGTATTAATAGACCAGCTGAATAATTTTCAGTCAGCTAATATGAATCTTTCTGTGAAAAAAGTTTGTGGTAGTAATTTTGGATTTTAATAGAAACAGGCCAATTTGAAGCGATTCAAAAACGATACACTGCATATAAATTATAATATTTATTAGTGGGAACAGATTTGTTCATGCATGAGCTGTCGATAGTTGTAAATTCTGTGACCTACCCCTAGTGAATATCATGGAATACAAGCACTTCAGAAGCTGAATTAATATACAAAACCTACCGGGAATCGAAGCAACGCACGCTAATCTCACCGACTTAATTGCGCGGAGCTCTTGTACTGACATGGTCCCTTCAGGGACGAACAGGGGACTCGGTCACTACTGACCCACGATAAGAGGGTTGGACAGTTGTAAATTAAGAATTAGTCATGGGGAGGGGGAATGAGCCGGGATAGCTCAGTCAGTATAGTGACTAGCTACGGGCTGGACGACCGGGGTTCGATCCCCGACGGGGGCAGAGGATTTTTCCTCTGGCCTCTGAGTGGAGACCGACTCTGGGGTCCACCCAGCCTCCTCTTCAATGGGTACCGGGGTCCTTTCAAGGGGGTAAAGCCGGCCGGGGCGTGATGCTAACCACTCACCCCCATCTAGTGCCGGGGTCAAGGAAGAGAGGAGCTATACCTCCTCTCCCCCCCAAGCGCCTACATGGCGTATAGTGGGACAAACTTTACTTTACTTTTTACATGGGGAGGGGGAGAGGAATTGAAAACTAACTCAATGAGACAGAGTACTCATTGAGAAGCTGATAGTCACTCAGCGTGTAAAGAAATTCCCCAGCCTTCTATGCAACCCACTGTATTCACAAAAGCCTGTCACTGGATGCTATTCTGAGCTTTCTCAGTTCACATGTTCTCATTTTAATCCTGACATGTTGGCCAGACTGTCCGAAGTTGTCATGTTTACCGACTGAAGTTTTGTATGCACTTCTAATTTCCTGTCGATTACATTTTTAATGATCTGACCGTCCCCCCCCCCCTAATAACATCGATGAATACTAAAAAATATGAAGTTTCCGCTAATTAATTTCATCTTTCTGTCGGGAAGGAAATTTCCCCATGTAAAATAGGTAGGAATAAAGTGAATTCTGAAGACATAATAGGCTTGTGTAGATGATGTTAACCGCCACGGTGGTCTAGCGGTTAGAACGCTGGCCTTGTAATCCTAGGGTCTCGGGGTCGATTCCCGGCGGTGCCCGAATTTATAACTTGTGTTGGGCAAGGCCGTGGTCTAGGCAACACGGAGTTTTCCTCCGGGGGCTTCCCCGGTTTCTCCGTGGCATCCCAACAATTACTCCATTCACACACAGAAGAAGGCAATGGCAAACCACTTCTGGATCATCTGCCAAGAACGTGTATGAACAGGTCCCAGTCCGAGAAAAGGATGGAAGGATCCTGTTCATATGGACCTGTCCTCAGACAGAACACTAATAATAATAGACCACACGAGATGATGTTAATGTAGGATCTGAAAAAATATTTGTGGGAAATATTAAACTGGTTCAGAACATGGCCCGAAGGAGAAAAGTTACTTAGACGCGATTTAATATCACCTTCGGGCCCTTTTGTAACTGACGACCTTAAATACGGAGTGCATCCAGTTCTAGGGGACTGTGAAGCTTTGTCAGCTCTGTGACGGTTCGAACCAGAATAATATCTCAGCCGAACGTGTCTTCGAATCCACCCTGTAGAGTTTCGTGGTTTTTGTTCAGTAAAATCCTGGGTGACGGTTTTTGAATTGGATAGGTCGTCTCCTTCCCAGATAACCGTAATCTCTGAAACGATGGCAAACTTCTACCAGACCACACGACTCTACAACCCAGAAGACAGCCATCTTCATGTATTCGATTGTCTTAAGTAAGTGGTACAGGTACTTCAGACGTTTCGGGGGGTGTTGCATAATTCCTGCCTTGGTGAAATTTATTGTTGCAATATTGACAGATTTCTTACGGGCCTGTCCATAGCCGATTCAGATTCGTGACTTTGGATGATAAAGACGTCATTACCCATGATTATATGGGAATTTGCGATAATTTCATCATCCTGATAACGCCATCGTCCTCAATGACTGATGCAAATGGAAGACCGACTTTGGATTTTACTGAGCGTTTCAAATCGTACTACTTTTCATTGAATTATGGTTACGAGTGTTGGGATCGAATTCGGGACCTTTCGAAAACAAGGCTAAGATGCTAAGGATTTTATCATCCACCACTCGATTATGAGAATTAGTTTTGCAATAACTTGAGTCTGAAAGTCAATATATTTCTTAAGGTAGTATATTTGCGTCATATTGTGAATTAGGTTAATATTTTAATATTTTCCGTCAAATCACAATTTTTAATAAGATAATAAAATATTTTCTTGGAAAACCTAAGACAGTGTAATCCGGATCAAATGAACAGTTTCAGGGAATATTGTTAATTTTATGTAGAAAATATTGTCAAAAGCTCCACTGCTTCAGCGACGGAAATCGGCCTTGTGTTACGTCACTGAAAGTGCTGGAAACTTATAGCAATGTCCGAATTACAGCGGCAATTTCACCCCCCAACCATTTCCGCACACTCACAAAGGCTGAGGGCTGAGTGTGGTGGTATGGATCGAGTTCTGGAAAGGTCTTGTGGCTGCCTGTGGCGTATTCTGGAGCGTTGAAGCAATCTCTGGAACCATTGACAGAACTATGAACTAAAAAACTCCCTGGACCAGCCACTCCAGTGACCAAAGCGCTTCACGCTTTTGATGACCTCGCAGTGACGTAGACACGGCAGAATTGGGAGTTTACAGACCGGCATCACGTGATCAGAGGAAGAATATTACGAAGTAAATGAGGAATTTCTCTTGTGAAGTGACAGACATTAATTCAGAAAGTAACTGTAATATTGTGAAATAAATCCATTCCTACGCTACAATATCATTTATAGTTTAATGTCTAAAAACATAATCTTTCGAGATCTTAACACAGAGATTTTTTTTTTCTTTTCATCCAGATTTACAAAAAGAATTACGTAGTTTAAATTTCGCGTGATTATTTGCACAGTGTTTCTTGCTGCAAAAGCTTGTTCAGAGCTTCGTGTTCTCAGCACAGTCTGAAGGAAACACATCTCCTGCGGTGAACGGGTCCCAGTTCTCAAGGCCCACCAGACGAACACTTGCGTCCCATAACATTTTGGCCCTCTCCGGGTCCCTCGCTGCAGTCGACGGCGTTGATAATCTGCAGTTGCTGGAATGGAATGTAAAACGTATAAGCTAAAGGCATCTTTGTTCGACAACACCCCCGGTACACGCCAACTGGTTCCAACAAATGCAATACGAGGTGCGATCGGAAAGTTTCAAGACTGTGTCAATAGAGGACAAACCGGATGTAGTACGAGCGTCTGCCGCTAGGGGGTGCGGCCTACATTCATAGTGAATCAGTGTGCCAGCCGGAATCATCGAATTAGCATTTGTTTCTTAGTTACGGGCGTTTTGGTAGTGCATTACACCGACCCTCCTGCGATTTCGGAATGGCGTGTGCATCAAATTTGGCCAAAGACTCGCCAAAACGGCTACGGAAACCTATGAAATGCTAAAGCAAGCATTTGGGGAGTCCGCAAACTTTGGTGTGGCATTCACGTTTTAAAAATGACCGAACCTCTGTCGATGATGACGAGAGTTCTGGACGACCATCTTCGAGCACAACGCCCGAAAATGTTACGAAGATCGACGTCGTACCATCAACGACTTGTGCGACATTGTTGGGACCTGTCAGCTGATTCTAAAGGAAGAACTCCACATGCGACGCATCCTGTCAGAGGACCAGAAGCAGAATCGACTTCTCGTTTGTCAGGAGCTCAAAGATCTTGCAAGAACCGACCCCAACTTCCTTTCTAAGCTCCGTGTGACTTCTTCCTCTTCCCAAAGATGAAAATTCAGCTAAAGGGAAGGAGATGTGAGACGATAGAAGAGATTCAGGCAGAATCGCAGATGGTGCTTGACAGGCTGACAAAGAAAGATTTCCAGGGATGCTTCCAGGCTTGGCAGCGGCGCTGGGATCGTTGTGTTCACTCCCAGGGGAACTACTTCGAGGGTGATGGATGAATTTAATACCTGAGATAAGTGTACGGGATTTTATACGCGCAGTCTAGAAACTTTCCGATCGCACCTCGTATATTAATGTTCACACAGCTTGACTTGACCTAACGTGAGGTCAGCAATCTTGGGTGATAACCGACTTCTCATGTTACAAAACATGGGCTGTACCGCTGTCTCGTGCAACCACGTATCGCGTGCTTATTGAAACACGCCTTGCGACCTTCAGTCGATCCCTTCACTCTTTGGTTAATGAGCGGCTGTGCCGTCTGAGCCATCCTCCGAATACCTTGTGCTTGACTACAGTGTTTTCCAGCAGTCTTCCACAGGAGCCTTTGCCTCCTGAAGAGAAACTTTTACGACTCATAGATCACAGATCGGTGTTTAAAGAACGCGGGCCTTCGGGCCAGACATTCTTATGTACTATCAGATCTAGACGCAGTATTTTCAAAGTAATTCCTTCTGAAGGCAGACAGTTCATTTAAAGCATTTAAGCTTGTCAAGGTCACAACAATATCCGTTGTAGCGTTAAAGGACCTTAATTTTTTCAAGGTCGTTTCACGGTTATTTATACAAACGCCTATTTAAGCCCAACTGTAGGTATCTGAATTACCATAACAGGTTTATGATGTGTTAGGTAAGGTTTCGGTTAGGTTTGTCACATTCATGAGAAGGTGACGCCGGTATCAGCCCAAGTGTTTGCCGACAAAAGGCCTTTGGAATTTCCAGGTCCTTCATTATCATTTTTGTAATGCTTATTTCTACCGAACTAAATATTTAAATGACAATATTTTCTCAAGTTCAGGCTACGGATAGATAAAGGTCACAATCTTATCAGACATATATCTGCCGATCTGTGGGAATCTAATTGTCAATGCTCATATCTGAGGTCAAAGATAAATTAACTCGATGTCTTGGTCCTTGTAATAACATTCCGAATATTAGTCTAGTCGATTTAGGCAAATTAGATTAAACTGGGTTAGGTTAGGTTTGGTTAGATTAGATTAATTTGGATTAGGTTAGGTTGGATTACGATGGGATAGGTTGGGTTAGGTTACGTTACGTTACGTTAGGTTAGGTTAGGTTAGGTTAGGTTAGGTTAGGTTAGGTTAGGTTAGGTTAGGTTAGGTTAGGTTAGGTTAGGTTAGGTTAGGTTAGGTTAGGTTAGGTTAGGTTAGGTTAGGTTAGGTTAGGTTAGGTTAGGTTAGGTTAGGTTAGGTTTGGTTAGATTAGATTAATTTGGATTAGGTTAGGTTGGATTACGATGGGATAGGTTGGGTTAGGTTACGTTAGGTTGTGTTAGGTTACGTTCGCTAACCTTACGTTCGTTA
The DNA here is from genome assembly GCF_000696155.1 of Zootermopsis nevadensis. The sequence continues at coordinate 121,613 of NW_019060201.1, forward strand.
TGTGTGAGGAATCACTCATGCCAGATTGAGGTCAAGAACAGGTCAACATCATGTCAAGGTCACATCAATATCCCAACCAGCGTTTAAAATTTTCAAGATCATTTAAAAGTAATTTTTTCAAACGCCTGTTTCTGCCGATGTGTAGGAATCTGAGTGACCATGCTCATGTCAGTTTTAGGTCAATGATCGTTCAGTTTCATGTAAAGGTCACGACAATATCCATCCCTAGGCGTCCCGAATAGATGCCTTCGAAACTTTCAAGGTTATTCTAAAGTTATTTTTTAAACGCTTATTTATGCCGATCTGTATGAATCAGAGTGACCATCATGTCATGTAGTTTCAGTGCCTGTGTTAAACGACGTTTTTCCTGCACCAATACAAAACAAATTCCAGCTGCAATACAACGTAAAGTGTAATTTTAAGATTCCCACTCATCAGTTCACTCACCCGTAGTAAAACCCACTCTCTGCGACCACCTTCTCGTCCACTGCACAGTAAATCGTTGTCTGGGCTCCCTGTGTCGCTGTTTTTGCCAGAGGACTAAACATTCGAAGCAGCCACCTCGCACCTTGGAACATGGACTCATTTGCATACCGCAGGGCATCAGTCGATACCACACCTGGCTCCACGGCATACGTTGTCACTCCTGTTCCTGTGTTATAATTATAAATTTGAAAGCCTCTTTTTAGACTAAAGCCATTGTCAGTCCAATGTAATCACCAGGACTGGTTTCAACTTGGTTACAGAAGTCTATGGATGCACAGAAAAGAATATTTTACGAAAGACAAAGGAACTGATAGTAGGATGGAAGACATTTCTTAATGATAACTAACTAGATGGCTTACGGAACCCGAAGGTTCATCACCGAATTAACCAAAGCCCTCCACCGGACCCTGTCCTGGGCCAACAAAATCAAGTCCCCTTCAACTCCTATCTCCCATAGATCCCGCCTGAGATTATCCTCCCATCTACGTCTAGGTCTCCCCAGAGGCATCTTCCCCTCAGGCTTCCCAAATAGTGGACCCAACCAACCAGATGGCTTACGGAACCCGAAGGTTCATCACCGAATTAACCAAAGCCCTGTCCTGGGCCAACAAAATCCAGTCTCCTTCAACTCCTATCTCCCATAGATCCCGCCTGAGATTATCCTCCCATCTACGTCTAGGTCTCCCCAGAGGTCTCTTCCCCTCAGGCTTCCCAAATAGTGGACCCAACCAACCAGATGGCTTACGGAACCCGAAGGTTCATCACCGAATTAACCAAAGCCCTGTCCTGGGCCAACAAAATCCAGTCTCCTTCAACTCCTATCTCCCATAGATCCCGCCTGAGATTATCCTCCCATCTACGTCTAGGTCTCTCCAGCGGTCTATTCCCTTCAGATTTCCCGACCAATACCCGGTGCACACCTCTTGTACCATTCATTCGGTCTACATGCCCCGTCCATCTCATTCTCCTCGACTTAATCACCCTGACAATACTGGGGGAGGAGTACAGATTTTTAAGCTCGTCATTATGCAGTTTTCTCCACGTCCCATCGTCTTCCCTCCTAGGCCCAAATATCCTCCTCAAATATTAAAATGTACCTTAGGGGTATAGAGTATCAGGGTTCTACACTAAAATTGTGAATCTCTTTTCGGGTTCTTTCAATCGAGTCTTCCTTCTCGTATTTACGAGCTGAAAGCAAACTTATCCATGCCTCGTGCCTTTACCTTGTAATTTGTTGGCCAATTCCTTGGTGAACAGAATATTTGCCAGCTTTGACTGTGAGTACGCTTTAAAAGTACTGAATGTCTGGTTTTCCCAAGCGACGTCATCTAGAGGTATATTTGGATCTGTAATGGCAGGTTAAACATTTTAAATGTTAATTTACCAGCAGATTAAACACGACTGTCTTCCGCAATGTTGCAGTGAAGTTTGTAGATAAATGTAACTATCGCAATTATGCAGAAAAGAAATTTGTTTCTATTTGTATTTACCCATTGTGTGAAACTTTGATGACACTGTGATAATTCTGGCTGGGGCCGAGCGGATAATGCAAGGAAGAAGGAGACTGGTGAGGAGGAAGTGTCCGAAGTGATTCACGCCGAGGTGCATCTCAAAGCCATCCTTAGTCAATCTCTTGGGGATGAAACACACTCCTGCGAAATGAAATCCCAGTATTACCGACTATCGAGATGTAATAATCCACATTCTTATTCGAACCGGTCGGTTAACTGTATTATCTTCCGGTCGCACGTGTTTAGAAACCTCGGGATTTGAACCCAGGTCGTCGTGTGACTTACCAGCATTGTTGATGAGAAGGTGGATTTGTTTCTCAGTGCGTAACAAATTCTTGGCGCACTCTCGTACCGAGGCGAGGGACGATAAGTCCAGATGCACAATCACCAGTTCTCCGAGACCCTCGATACCGGAAGTTTGTCTCCTGATGTCGTCAACAGCTTCCTGTGCGCGCTTCAGGTCCCGGCAAGCCAAGATAATTCGGCCACCTGGAGAGACAGCGAAACAGCTAAAGGTACAATTTGGCTGCACGCGACAGAGACAAGCGACCGAAGCAGGCGACAGAGACGGGAGACGGACACATCGCAGCTTGTCGCCACACACTTTTGAGGTGACGACCGAGACATGCGGCGAAGTGTTTGTTTTCTTTGTTTTGTTGAGACATACGTGCACATATTCTGTGAAAAATGAGTACAAAAATGCTTCTAAAAAGGTTAATCGAAGAAGATGATGTGTTGCTGTGTTATTTGTTGCGAAAGAAACAAAGAAAACCTACAACACACGTGCTGCCTGAGCCCGTCGCGAGACACTACTGGTCCGAGAGCGGTCTCCTGTGCTTTGTCTCTGTCTCGCGCTCGTAATTGTACTTCATACGATTGTACAGAGAGCAGACAGGAAGCGACCAGTCTCGGTCTCGTAACTCTGTCGCCTGCCTCGGTCCCTTGTCTCTGTCGCGTGCAGACAAATTGTACCTTTAGATCTTGGAATCCCACGGTTCAACGCCGACAATATGAAAACAGTCAAATCGATATGTTTCCTCGAGCCTTTTGATCGACATGTTCTGTTAAGCACGTGCTTATAACACTTGAAAGTTTTGGCATTGCAATCAACGTACTCCGAGTCTAAATACCATTGTAATTTTGGTACGTCAATATATGAGAAATACGACGGATATCATGAGAAATTGAATTTCAAACACATGTGAATACGAGAGTATTTTTCTATCTAGTGATGGGATGGCCAATTTGGATAACCTATTGGATTAAATCACTTCATTACTATTAATTTATCCCAATTTCTGAGTTGCCTTACCTCGACGAAACAAATCCAGGGCGGTCGCCTTCCCGATGCCACTGTTGGCTCCTGTGACTACCGCGGTCCGGCCATCCAGTCGCGCCTTACTGCTACACTTCCTGCTCAGCATGTCACCTGATTATGACGTAAGAGTACAGACACTTCATGTCAAAGCTCAACACTGATGCTGTTTACGGCCGTGTACAGAACAACGCATCTTTTTTATTTGAATTATCTTCAGATTTCTAAATTTGTTCGTTAAAATTATAACTGAAATTAGCTGTGGCCTTCCTAGTCAATCTCGCCCAGGGCCTCGCCGACACGTATTACAACAAAAAATACATTAAAACATAAATTTCATATTGGACTGAGGCGTTTATTACAGTCTAAACATTTTCCATCGATTTAATACCATCACCTGAATGATGATTCAAATGAAAACTATCAAATGATCATGAGATTTCAGGTTGTAACTACAAGTTTGAAGACGGCCGACTCTCCTATGGGTTGCTGCATCGTGTAGCATCGTAGAAGTTCACCGACACCCTGATAATAGACGCGGTAGTCACCTCTGATACGTCGGTAAACTTCAACAAGACTGCACGGCGTAGTAATCAAGACTACAGCCATCTTCATTATCGAATGATAATTCCAGAGTTTCGTTCTGGTTTGAAATAATTATTCGATAGTGCCCATAACCACACTAAAACCACGACACAAAAGAAGTTCATGCGTTCAACGTTCCCCATACGAAGCTTTAAAGCAGTCAGCAAGACTCGAGTACTCACCGTGTGTAAAGCTGGAACGTGACTTCTCTCCTTCAATTCGTACGTCATCTGAGGCGGTCTGCAGCGAGACAATGATGGGGCATTCTCTCAAGGTCAGCCACTTCTTAGAACCCGAGTTCTTGTGATTCGAATGACATTGCACGTGTTACTATAATGGTGGTCCGTGAATATGTTGTCGTTTCTGGTTCATATCCCGATCGGGATACGAGTTATCTTGTGTCTCGAAACTGGCCAAAGAGTCTACGTACTGGTAAAGTTAGAAACACAAAATGTTCTCTATACGTTTGTTAGACTTTACGTACTCACTGTGCACAGACGATTTTGCAGTTCTATTTTTATTAAACCGGTGGAGTTCAACAGAGGTTAGTAATATCCTTAGATCACATTACACATTACAGTTAGAAGAATACAGGATCTCATGTCTGTAACTTGAATTCCTAATACGCATACAATATTACATAGCCGATAATTTATTTAGCATGTTTTTGTTATCGTTTGTTCTTTCTTTTTATGGGACAAGTATGTGGATACTTATGACCATGAAGAGATTTGTACCAACTTTGCAAAAAAATTTCACAGGATTTCACAGTGGCAATTCATTCTTACCGACCGAGCTATTGCTTTTGTCGCACTTTTACGTTGTGTTTACGTATGAATGTTCACAGGTGGCAGCACAATATGCACCGGCGCTACCTTGGCATTGGATTTACACATCATTGGTTGAAATTTCTGGTTTGGATCTCATTGCCGCCGTTGGCTGATAGATTTAATATATCGTGATAGGTTATGTTTTGAGGACTGATTGGTGCACCTGGGTAATCGGTGGTAGTGAAGGTGTATTTGAATCTGTACACAAGGTATATCGCGGAAAATATTATTTCTCCTAATATCATTCGTAATGTGCTAATTTCGGTATTTCCCACAAACTTCTGAACATGCTTTGTTACTATACTGCATGTGATGTATAATAATGGTCATTGTATTTGAAATCTTTTCAAAATTAATGTATGTTTAGTGTATCCTTACGATGCAGTTGTGAAAATGGTGCGTAAAGGGCTACCTTCATCTCTCATCTAAATAAAAACCAAATTTTGAAATATAGAAGGGACGTTCGTGGTTGATCAGATTATGTGGCGTCGATTGATGAAATCAGTAAATAATGAATTGGAATGGATGTGGGAGGAAACTGTCATAGTATGATTTTAATACATGAGTCTGGCACTTGCCTGGAAGAACTGAGGAAGGCCACCAGAAACCTGTATGAATACCCAATCTTCAGGCTGATATTTGAGTCTACTCCATCTAAAATATGATACAAGAGAATATTGTGTCTTGATTTCCATATTGTGTGTTTTTTTTGTTTGTGTTCACTGATTTGTTGTACATCCTGATGCTCCACTGAATGTATAAAATCAAACCTAATTCATTCTAGCCAATTAAATATGATGTTCAGTTGGTTGGGTATAGAATTACAGGCCTAATAACTATACAGAAACCTAGATTAAGGAGCAACTGTGCATGATTTATTTTCATGTACATAACGATTTATTCAAGAAAGAAGCCATTTGGCTAAATATGTACAATGAGGAATGAATTAGTTGGAGATAGGTTTGCTGACTTATGAAAATGCATTACACAAATGTTTTCTTTGTGTCTTGTCAAAACATACATGTTACATCCAAAATTACTGAGAATTAGTTATGATTTTTGAATAGGCACTGTATGAGGGACAAGTTTGAATCATCTTGTTTGCTTTTTGAATAGGCACTATATGAGGGACAAGTTTGAATCATCTTGTACCATGGCCCATGTCAGGTATATGCGATTGCATGTGGTGGGAAATTTTGGAAAGTAATTATTTAAGCTTGACAACCTTCTGGAAGCAGCTAGTCGTAATTTCACTGCCATTGAAAGATTTGTTAATTTTCTTAAGCAAAATTTCTATTTATAAGTTGGTTGAGAAAATATTTTAAGTTGTTTTATTGTTAATGATACAAATTCATGTTTTCTTAAGGAAATGGCAACACATTTTATACTACATGAAAGTATCATAGTGCAACACTGTGCATTGTTCTTTGCCAAGTGTGGAGGTTATTTAAATAATTTTCTGAATTTTGGTGTGTGTCGTACCTTGGACATGCGGCATGTCTTGTATCTTGGATCCATTTTAGTCATATACTTTTCAAAAGTTATTGGTTCTTTTCACATGGGGATACATGTTTTCATGTTTTGTGTTTCTTAAGATGCCACAAGGTGAAAAAGATAATAAGGGAATGTGAAATGCTATTCTGTGTGTTGTAACAAATGACTGTAGTGTTCTCACATTCTGTTACTATCTTGAGCCTACCTGCCCATGATAAAACTGCATACTACATTCAATGTAATGCGATTATTAGTGTGTTTTATGCAGTATTTTAGGTGTAATCTTAATAATATGAGTTCATTTAAGCAATGGAAATGCTTTGGGAATATCTCATAGACTTTCTTGCTGTAAGTCTGGGCCTGCCTCTGCATCTCGTCATCAAGTGACTGAATAATTTCTGCATTTTTTTCAAAATTTATTTATTTTGATGTAATTTTATTACATGTTGACCATGTATACTCAAGCATATTTAATTTGTATTAGCAAAGGTAAAATCAACTTCTGTGTTGTTTGTGAACACATTGTTTCCAACAAGTCTGACTTAGCAGTAGTTTAAGTTAGTCTAAATTCATTTTAATTGTATTATGTTAGTGTTAGGTCCAGTAAACATAAATTAAAAAAAAGTTATAATTAATTTTGTGGTATACAAGTGCATGTTTTGTAGTCATAATCATTCAGACTAATGGAAATATTCTTGTTTTTAGATATTTGTGGTGTTGGATATTTTGGTGCCAGGAGTTAATTCAAATCTTGTAAGTATATTTTCTAACTGCAATAATTTTACAAACTTTCACTTAATTACCAGTTTTTGGTTCTTCTGATTTGATAGAAATCTTGGTAATTATTCAAGGAATAATTTAGTGTTGATGAGCTGCTGGTTATCGACGGTTGAGCTGATGACATCTCAGAATAATATTTGCATATGTACTCGAGATATTTAACGATGAAAAAATGGCTGTTGGAATTTAGTTTTAAATGAAATAACATTTTGCTTTTAACTTCATTGATGTGAGTCTTCATGTGTATAGGACATAATTAAACTTTAATGTGGATGTGAATCTTCATGTGATGTGTGTATAGGACATAATTAAACTTTAATTTGATTGACTTTTTACATAATAGTACATACTGAGTTCAGCTGTACCTCATTCCATTGTTTTGCCAGTGACTGTCTAGCGTAGTCTTAATTTCATACAAAGGTTTATCGTGGTTTCAGCACCACTACTAAGCATTCAAATCATTGAATAATCTGGATTAAATCTTTTTGGCATTTTAGTCACGTGACTTGCATGCTACTAAAATGAACGTGCCACTACAAAATACCATCCGTACTTACATTTCATTTAGAAGGACTTACACACTGAAAGTTTATTGGCATTGTAACTTTATAAACATTAGCTAAAGCCAACAGATAAACAAAATATAATAGTGCAGCGTCTACAATAAATATAAAGTTTAATTAGTATGAGAATAAAGTATGACATGAATCAAAATTGTATATTAATCATTGCGGTGAAATACTGTAGCAGAATGGATGGTCATAATAGTTGCTTTGTGGGATGTACTATTCAGACATGTTAATCCATTCACATGCGGTATTAGTTGACTCTTAACTGTCCTTGCAGTTGTAAGACTTGAGGTTCTCACAGCGGTGAGTATGAAGATATCCGTCTTCTAGGTTATTGCGCTGTGTAGTCTGGTCGATGTTTACCAACGTTTCAGAGGTCATACTGCCTCCGTCATCAGGGTGGCTTTCTTGATTCGAGGCTCTTCGGATCAAGAAAGCCACCCTGATGATGGAGGCAGTATGACCTCTGAAACGTTGGTAAACATCGACCAGACTACACAGCGCAATAACCCAGAAGACGGATATCTTCTGTCCTTGCAGTTGCTGATTGATTTTTCTGGCAGTTTTATGACTGTGAGTATGTATTTCTAGTGTTTGCTTTCATTGCTTTTAACCATTGTCGCCACCGTCACAAGCCGTGGTGACATGTTTCTTAGTAGTTGTGGTTACCCTGGTTTAATTGGGAAACGTTTGAGGAAGAAGATATGTTTAAAGTTATGTGAGTAGAGTTAATCACATTTCTGCAAAACGTGTATGTTGTAAACATTGGCTTCATTTTGGGGCTTTACGGACCCTGGACACCTAGACACCAGCTAGAAATTTTGTTGCGCTGCCTAATATTTTTGAGAATAATTATTTCATTTGCCTTTTTGAAACTCTTAGTGGACATTATGTCAGACATATATAATTGCTCTCGTATCATTTACGGCCAGATTTGTGGACTTTGATCACAGCAGAGCTTTTTTCAGTACATATTACCAACCCTCTGAAACTTAAAACTCTTACGATCGCGCATCACGTTATAAGTTGTTGTCTTATAATTACGTTCTTAAACACATCCTGTTGTCTGTTTATATTTATACTTTCCCTGATGATGGAGGCATTAAGACCTCTGAAATATTGGTAAATTTCTACCAGACTGCATGGTGCAGAACCTGAAAGATAGCCATCTTTGTCGCGTTTCCTTGTCTGCGTCAGTACACGTACCTTAAACTTGAGAAGTCAGGTGAAACCAGGTCAGCATGACTTGATAATTATGCATGAATGAGTGAGTAAGTAAATAAATGAACGGTAATTAAATAAATAAATTATTGAATAAATAAATAAATAAGATGTTTAAGCAGTTTTGAAAATAAGAATTTTTACAGAATTCACAATCCTTTCCTTGCAAACAAAAATTGCAGTATTACATTAAATAACAGCATCAATATCTGATCTGAAATTTACTTTATTATTAATTTCTTATTTTCAAAATTTATTCATCTGTTAAAATGGTCTTATGAATGATTTAATGGATAGTTTGAGACAAAAGTTAATGCAATGCAAGTACTACACATTTATTACTTTATGGTGACAGATTATAATGATAATAATAACAAAACAATAATAATATTAATAATAATAATAAAGTTGAAAATATCTGCTACAACAACAACACAAAATTGGGTACAGGTACGCAATAGCAATTAAATAATTTAAATGTATATAAATGATATAATAAATACACTTTAGGTAATGTTTTACTGTTGGATATATATTTTCTTATTTTCATTTTATTATACATACTTGAAATTTTAAAATACTATTTTTCAGTACTTCTAAGTTGAATGTGTTAAATATAAATGAAATAGGGTGGAGAAGGGCTGAGAATTGGGGTGTGGAGTTTACTGTTATTGTCTTCACATCGACACTGTCTTTGCTTTGGCTAGGCTGAATGTGTCCAGTCCAGATTAACATCAATATTGAAAGTTGTACAAAAGATATGTGATGCCATTTGAGCTTTAATTCTTTTCGTAACATGAGTGTGAAATGAAATAGGAATATGTTTTAAATGAACAGAATGAAGTCTCGAAGTTATTGTAGACACCAAGTCCAGCTTCCACATTTGACTAATTTGAAACACAAAGAAATTGTAGCTCTCGTGTCTGGAATAACCAGACTTATCTGCCACAATTTCTTCATTGATATTTATGCCCTGACAATTCATGATCTTTTGAAATTTCAGTGAAGATTTAAGGTCTCACATGAAATATGTTCAGAATTTTTCAGTATGTTTTGACGCTAAGTATTCAGGTCGGAAATTGTGACTGTTTCTTGATAAAATATTAATACAGTTAACTGTAGCACTAATGTACATCAAACATCGTATTATGGGAATGTCTTTCATTTCTTTGCAGTCAGCATTTGAACAAAAAACTTTTTTACACTGTATGAAAATGATGACATAGGCCATGGGAAGGAATATTTCTTTCCCTCACAATCTGGCATTTTCACTAGTGTTTTTTTAAGTTGTAATAATTCTAAATAATATTAATTGAGAGTGTTAGTTCACTTTCAAAGTGTGAAAATATCTGTGATTGCTTAAAACAAAATTCAAGATGCTGACATTTTTATTTCATAATTTATATTTTTATTCTGGGATTTTGAAGGATGAGGAATGTAGAGAGTCACTTTCCTTTGCTACTTTCTGCGTAGAGTTCAGAAGTTCAATGAGGATTTCGTTTTCTACCCATATTGCAGATCTTGAAGTAGCAAAGTGGTGGCGGATCTGAAAGTAAACAAAGATGGAAGTTTAACGTATAGGACGTAACTTCTTAACACCATCACTGCAAATCTATTTTGTGTTTATTAAGATTTCGGGAACATCTACAAAAATTTGTTCATGTGAAATTAGTATTCCATATGATAATCAAATATTATATTGAACATGATAATGAACCTTTGGGTTCTATAGACCATAAGACATTTCTTGACCAAAATATGAAGTTGATAAAAGATTCTCGGGTTACAAGCCGCGTCAGGTGGCCATCTTTTATCAATTTCTCGACCAGTTGAGCAAATAACAGATCTTTAATAACGACTATGTTCAGTTGAGTTTGTATTTGACACGAGAATACTACAGATTTCTTTCATTGCTGTTCTGTTAGCAGTAACATTTTGTAAATTCAGTATGTCACATTTCTGTCAAGCTTGACATTACGCCTGAGACCATAGTTCATGTTCTGTTGCGTCACTATTGACAAGAGGCGCTGAAAGTCTTTTGTTTTGTTTCAACTGCCTAAGTTATAAAGCTTTAGAGGTTTTGTGTATGATGTTGATTGCTTTCAGAGACTTTTCAAAATGAACATTCTTCCTCTATTTGTGTGTTACTAATTAACAAAGCAATGAACTCATTTGTTGATTATAAATGCTGTAAGACTCCCATCTGAACGTTCAGCATTCAGAATCGGACTATTCTCTAATATCAGACTGCTCAGAGTTGCGTGAGGATTTCAGAAAGTAACATTATTTTCTCGTGCGTCCTACAGACTTAGTTATGATTGCAGTAATGGTGCATTTACATTGTTAGTTAATTGAAAACGTTTTATGTAAAGCTATTTAATATTCCAAAGTTTCATTCACAACAGCATGCTAAAAATTAAAAAAACTATCTATGACCTGTACAATGAATACATTTGGCAGCTGTGCCGCTCGGTGTGGGAAACTAACACGGTGATCATGCATAGTAGAAAGGCTATGTTGTGCCACGAGCGTAGCTACCAGATGTCCTCACTGTATTCTGATGCAAGTGTTCATGCAGAAGCAACACCAGAAAGAGAAATATTAAATAATGTAAGGAAAGTTTTGTGTTATATTTGGACAGAACAAAATTGTGTAGTTTTTTGTAACACCATGGACAAAATGGTGGGACCAACCATGTGACCATATGAATGTGAGAGACAATGGGTACCGCATGCTTCAGGTGTACCTCACCATTCATATTACATCCTTTTGCAGCTTCAGTTTTCTCTAGGATTATTTCTTGTAAACATGATTTTAGATGTGCAGAAATGTAAGCTGGTTGATATTATACCGACAGCTATCTGCTGCCACTGAACTTTTGCCATTCCTATACAGATCTGTACTGATTTGGTGGTAACGCTGTTTTTTTTTGTGTGTGTGCGTGTGTCAGAGCAACCAGCTATATAGCATGCATTTTTATAATTCCAAAATTATCACCTGACAAATGTCATCTTCTCCATAAGCGTGAAACATAAAGCAACAGATTCTCACAAACGTGCTTTTAAGAATTTCCGGTTTTCGTGTTGTTAATCCACAAAGTAACATTCATGCAAGCAGGTCGTTATAATCAGTCCTCAGTTTTAAAGGTGAAGAGTTAAATATTAAAGCTATTAAACGCATGTGCTTGGCACGGGACATAAAATTAGAAGGTACTAGATAAAATCTAAAATAAAAATTAATGAGGACAGTGCAATATATGAATAATCATAGTTGTGTTTATAATATTATGGCATGAAACTTTAATATAAAATATTTTCATAAAAAAAAAGACAATTAAATTACAATACATCTGATTTTATATAAGAAATTTGGGAGGGTTAACCATGCAGAAGAAATATTTAGGACAACATTTTTGTAGGTTTTATCAGATCTTGGGTTTATTTTGCCTTGCCTTGAATAAATAAAAAAAAATATATAAGGGAGTCAAATGAGTGTTGAAATCAGTTAGGCTCAGCGACGGATCCAAGGATTCCAACGAAAGTTTCGTTTGCGACCCATATTGCAGATCTTGAAGTGGCATAAGGACATGTCTAAAATGAAAGAGAAATATATTTGATAATAAGCCAAATGAGACTTCACTGGACGAAGTCCTGTATGTCCCTGTAATTTGCGTGTTGTTATTCTGGTATCCGAACTGTGTGTTCTGCGACATGACCACATGCAATGATGTCCTGGTATCCGAACAGTGTGTTCGGCGACATGACCACATGCAATGATGTCCTGATGACCTGAACAGCTGTTGTTAAGTAATGGTAGCTGTTTTTAACTGTTAATTGAATACGTGCATTTGAAGGAATGAAAGCCGTGTACATAAGTTAGTTTTGTACTATTTTTGACTGTTAATTCTTTGTCAGAGATTTTGTTAGTGGATTTCATTTTACAACATTATAACCAAGCATTGCATATATTAAAAAGCATAGGTTGGAATTAGATCATCACACGATGTTATAAGCTTATTCCAGACTTAAAGTTACCTTTTCTTCAGAGTTCAGTAACAAATTGTTTTTTGTTATTCAGTCTTATATCAGTTACGCCAGTTATAAATTGAAGAAAATTTGACATAAATTTGTGAAGATCTGTTAGAGTGGAAACCCATTGGTGGTAATTAAGAATGGAATATTCTTAGCATGTCCCCATTTTTTTTCCAAAAAATGTTAAGTGACTGAGCTACTTGAATAAGATATTTGACGTTTTCACTTAGAACAACTTAACCAAATTTAAAAAATTGACATTGCATTACTCGTGGAATGTCACGACTCTTTGTTTTCTTTTGTAATATTTAAGAAAGTGATATTGAAATGAATATTCTAGTGTCATTCCAAAAGCAGGATATATTTAATAACTGTTGTCATCCGTTGAACCGTGTGGCTAAGATAATAGTGAAGGTGAGAGGAGAACTGTGATTGAAATACAATTTGCTGTTACGAAATTTATAATTATTACAGAGAGTAGTTATTAAATATATTTCAAATAAAATGATTATGAATAAATATTAAAATTGAAGATAATTTTAGTTTTTTAAAAAGGTTCATATAAATTTGAAGATATACCTACAACTTTGAAAGTGTTCGTATCGTATGAGGTTACAAATTGCTCTAGTTCCATACACACAGAAGCCGTTAGTATTATTGTTAGATGTGAGGCTTTTTGTGAGAACCCAAAATCTGAGACAAATGTTTCTGTACTTACAGTTGCCTCTCTTTGTTTCGTCTTTGACAACTCCATCCTGAGACCTGAAGAACTTTGTTTCGACTGGCATGCGGTTTGGTAGATTTGAGTAGTCTTCAGGAACTTGAGGGGCTCCAATGTCTTGTGTTTCCGTTTCTTCATCGGTGGGCTTCTGTTGTTGTTGCCATTCGTTGTGGTACTGTTCTAGTAGCTGGAAGAGTGTTGCTATTTCTTCCCTTTTCTTCGCATCCTGTCATCAGAGAAATGGGTTTTGTTTTCACAGTGTTCTGGACCATCGTTTTCCGTCTTCTATGACTGTTTTGATTTTTTCATATTCCTACACCCTTCGTTTCCCCAGAAAATTGTCTTCGTTTTCTTAAGAATTTTATACAAAATAAATATATATATATTTTTTTTTTGAACTCGTCTTTACGTGACTTTAAGTACACTACATTACAGCATGCAGAAATTAGAAAGTGGGAAAAGTTACACTAAAACAAAGTATTAAGAGAGCTTTTAAAATTTGCAAGTGATATATTTTCTAACCATTAATATCTGTTAAGCGCTTTTTAATATTATTTCATTTTGTTATTCGTTCAGGATGTTGTGGTGTTCAAGATTTTTTTGTAAAAATTGCTCATTTTACTCGTAAAATTTTTGGTATAATAGAACTTGACAACTTCAAAGAAAAATAAGTGAATGTCTCATCCAAGAATTGATAAAAACAATTCATAACAAACAATATAATGAAAAGATGCTTTAAATTAATTAGCAGACATCTGATTAATCTAGAAGTAATAATGTTTGGGATATTCCTAATGAAGAATTAAGAGAGAAAAATTCACTGTCAAAGAGAGAGGTAATTTAACTGCGTGGATTAATAGGAGGTTCGGAAGGAAAGAACGGGTTGTCAAAATATAGGACAGAAGCTATACTGGGCCATGGCAGATCGCAGCAAAGGATAGCGTTGATTGGTTGATTGGTAATTCAAGCAAGGTAGCGAAGAAGACAGATAAGAATCATAAATGTAGACTTACAAAGTTGATTTCTGCGGTGAGAAAATGACCATTTGCAAATTTTATTGCGTGAAAGTGTGTGGAGAAATACTTGCCGAAGAAACAATTCGGTATGTCAGGGATTACATGAGCCGGGATAGCTCAGTCAGTAGCTACGGGCTGGACGACCGGGGTTCGATCCCCGACGGGGGGCAGAGGATTTTTTTCCTCTAGCCTCTGCGTCCAGACCGGCTCTGGGGCCCACCCAGCCTCCTCTACAATGGGTACCGGGGTCCTTTCCCGGGGGTAAAGCCGGCCGTGGCGTGATGCTGACCACTCACCCCCCATCTAGTGCCGAGGTCAAGGAAGAGAGGAGCTATACCTCCACTCACCCCAAACGCCTACATGGCGTATAGTGGGACAAACTTTACTTTATGTCAGGGATTACACAGAAGGATAGCAGAAGTGCTCACAGATTTTTAAAGAAAAGATCATCGGGTGACGTGAATAATCTGTGCTAGTATTTAGATTTCGAAAAAAATGAAAGCTGTTATACCGGAAGGTACTCTGGCGTGAAATTATTGTCACCTTATGTTTCCTTTACTGAACTGTGAATGGAGTACGAGATCCGATGCCAAGGGAATTCTGTGAGCGGATTCTTTTTTGAAGAGAAATTCCATGTAAGAATATCAATGAATAAGCCCTATAATTATCTCGATTTACAGGACTGAATAAGAAGGTGAGTGTATAACCACCAGAATTGAACGGAATTGGCTGTTCTTAAAAAAATGATCTTGAATGGAAGAAATCGGCTTTTGTTAGCGGTACAGTTGTCTTTTATAAAACAGAACTCTGGACTTTCAACTTAACCATTCATGACGTTAACGTAGGGCAATTACATTATATTGTGTTGTATAACATAAGACAGGATTGACTATGTTACACTGTTTCTGCGTAGAAATTTTGGCTTTTTGATTGAATGTTTAACTTAATTCTTCTACGACTCCCTATTTTATGATTTATCCACTCTGTGTACTCGCACTCATCAAATGTATTAGAGGTGTTAGGGTTGATTTATTGTTTTGTTGAAAACGCGTACAGAAATGAGCATATATGATCCACAGGTTGGTAAGTATGTCTTGAGTTTTAAAGCATTTATTCTAATTGCTAAGAAATAAACTAATTTGCTGCATAGATATCTGATAAAAAATGTTCGCTAAAATAATATATAGAAATTGTATTTAAGTTATTATCGTTTTGAAGGTTTATATAATTATATACACCTGAAGATAGTTCTTTTAGGAATTGGAACATGTCGTGTGAAAAATGATGGTCTAATGTAAATAGAATATTTCGATAAAGAACATCATTTAATATTTTAAATATTTTAAATGTTAATTAATGTAATATTTTAATATTTAATAAGAATTTATTGTGATTAGACGGACAAGATTTAAATAATATATATTTATTATATCACAATATGACACAACTTTACCATCTCATAAGTACGATAAAGAAGCAGTGCATTTTTAACCTGCCTCAAGCTCATCGCTAACTTTTAATTACCCAGCGTCTAATTGATTGTTTATATTAATGTTATCTGTTGTCCGCCCCCTGTGGCCATAATCTACAAAGGTTCTTTTGGAATCAGGCCACTTGCATGCTGCTGTTTCAGGTTTGACCCCTCTGTGTCGTTTGTTTTGTGGTGATAAAAACATCGAGACAAGCTGATCCCCTATCTAAAGGGATCTGTCGCCTCAAAATAATTATTATGGCAAATATGAGTTCAAAGAATCTCTGGTGCGACATCTATCGAACGCCGTCGTAATCATCAAGAGGATATCGGTAGATTGTTGTTACGGATTGGACGAGGACGTGTGCCTCACCAGTGCATGCTCTGGAGAACACTCGATTCAGACGTGGCTCACCTGTAATCCGTTTTCGGCGAGGGCGATTTGCTGCAACTCGCGAAAATCTGCCGGCGCGATGAAGGCCTCTGGAGCGGCTTCAGCCCGGCAAGAGAATGCCATTACCATGACGATGGTCCACAGAATCATCGCCCTTGAGGACATCTTAGATACCATTCCTGTGAACACATTGGCTGGTATAAATGTGTGAAAGTGGATTGTCTCGTTGAAAGGAAATGGAGCGTTTGTCGTTTTTTGAGGAAATTCTGCTTGAAATTACAGTCTGTATTTGAATTAACTGTATAAAGCGATGACCGCACCGTGCCAACAGGTCTTGCGGAAATAACAATCAGATGGAATGGCATTTCTCCGATCTCTCTTGGATACAGAGAAACTATGAGAAGAGTCAATATTGTTAGCATAAATGAAAAGAAAAGAGGATTTAGAACAAGTTAACTGAGGCGGAGTACCACGGTGGGTTAGCGGTTAGAACGCTGGCCTTGTAATCCTGGGGTCTCGGGTTCGATTCCCGGCGGTGCCCGAATTTATAACTTGTGTTGGGCAAGGCCGTGGTCTAGGCAACACGGAGTTTTCCTCCGTGGCATCCCAACAATTACTCCATTCACACACAGAAGAAGGCAATGGCAAACCACTTCTGGATCATCTGCCAAGAACGTATATGAACAGGTCCCAGTCCGAGAAAAGGATGGAAGGATCCTGTTCATATGGACCTGTCGTCAGACAGAACACTGAATAAATAAATAAATAATAAACTGAGCCGGAGAAGAAGCATTGGTCACCAGTGGACCAGCGCAGTTCAGCTGTAGATAATTAATTTTTCTTCGCGTGGTTTCAAATATGTGACTTTTCGTAGTTTATTTAAGTGTACGTCTGTTGACGTCTGGGATGCATGAATCTCATATCCCTCAATATTTATTGGAACGAAAGTTGTGAGAAAAATACATTTTGTGCTTGCATTTTCCCCTTAAATGTTAACGATATTTAGGATATTAAACGAAAGTGACCTTTATGTAGCTCAACCGTTGAGACTGATTTTGGATGCCACGCCTATTTTACGAAGAATGTTGGACAGCATCTGAAGCTAAAATTCGCGATTTTAAAATCTTAAAGGCAGTGACAACGAACGTGCCAGAATTGTTACACTATACGTTTGCTGTTTCCAGATTTGATCTCTGACTTTTACTTGAAACATCTTTCGATGTGCTACGCGAATTAGACAACGTTTTAGGCCTCTGTATCCGTCACAGGCCTGTGTTTCTTGGGCAGTTTTAACCTTTATTTTTAATTAAGGGAGCAACAGATGACGATAAACATTGAATTTTATATTTTATGTAATTTCGAAACCATTGTGTCCAAAAAATATGTCGTATGCTTCCATTGTGAACTTTTATGCAACATGAAAGATAATGCATCTATTTCTAATAGGACTTGTACGTTGTTATGAATTACGAGTTGTTTGTACGATCTCCCACTGGAGTTTAGCTTCGGTGCTTATTTAAGGCATTGTAAATTGTAGGTTCATACTAGAACATATATTGTAATTAGTATGCTGATATTTTGTGCGATTTCAGGTTCTCACGGCTGCAAATATTAAAATGACTTGTCTTTAGTATCTTGCTTCTTGTAATCTGGTAGAAGTTTACCGACGTTTCAGAGGCGTTTGCTGCCTACATCATCAGGGTGTCAAGCCCTGATGATCATGTTTAGAACTGAAGATGGTTGTCTTGTGGAAAATTGCACTGTTTAATCTGGTAGATAGGGACCGACTCCCCTGATAATGGAGGCAGCAAGCTCCTCTGAACCGTCGGTCAGTATCTTACCGGACTATACGATTCAAAATTCCAGATGACTGTCATCTTCTGAGAACCTCAAATTTTACCGCGTTTGTAGTTCAGCGAAAATATGAACAGTGGAACAGTGGGGCGCGTTTTTACCAGCTTTGTCGGCAAATTGTAAGAGTTCTCCGTGTAGAGAAACGAAGTTCTCTTAACATAGTTTTAGTTTGAGGTTCGCGGATCTGAAAATACGCAGTCTGGCCCTGCGAACTGCGTTTAAGTTTTGATGTGGTTATAACGAGCGTTGGTCGATTGAAATGATCGATACTCACACTTACTCGACAGCAGTGATGCTGCAGTGTGGTCTAACTCCCTGTTCACGCTATTTGAACCCGAAAATCGACACTCACAGCCGAAGAGGAAATTACATGGCATGGCATTGCAAATGTTGTCACAGTTCGATATTATTCGAGGTTCATCGGTCTGGTCAGTGAAACACTTTGTGTTTGAAAGCACCACGGAAAAAGATTCTGTCATATGCGGGTTTAATTAATACGGATTCAGAGGCTTACAGGAATAAACACTTCATACGGAAGTGTAGTAATAAGATGTTTTGAACAGTTCGCGAACAACCTTTGAAATTAAGAGGGCTTTAACAGTTGTTCTTTCGGACTTACAAAATAATAAAACTAGTCTGAGGCTGGTTTAACCAGGGGGCTAAGCAGATGGGTTTTCTGTCCTTTTTCTCGTATTTTGTACCTGAAGACGGAAGCGGAATCCAGCTTCCGAAACGTAGTTTTATTATTTATTACACATATGACTTACCATTGTCATAATCCTTCAAACCTCGACTGTAACAGTTGTCTTGTTCACCGGTAATTTCCGTTGTGTTGGTTCGAAATCTGCGGTTTCTAGTGCCTTGCGGCCGGATTATTTCTTATCGCATTGCATGTTTTACGACATTACTTTCGTGCGAATTATTTTGCATCGGAAGGTGCTTTATTTTATTCCGTTGTCGTGTGACCGGAACTTTTAGCTCGCAAGATGCAATAGATGATGGATACGACACTTTTGATGGATAGCATCACGAGAAGATATCACGGGCAAGCTAAAAATCATCGCCCTGATGATGGAGGCTGTATGCCCTCTGAAACGTTGGTTAACATCGACCAGACTACACAGCGCAACAACCCAGAAGACAGAAATCTTCATACTCTGATGACGGAGGCAGTATGACCTCTGAAACGTTGATTAACATCGACCAGACTACACAGCGCCACAACCCAGAAGACAGAAATCTTCATACTCTGATGACGGAGGCAGTATGACCTCTGAAACGTTGATTAACATCGACCAGACTACACAGCGCCACAACCCAGAAGACAGAAATCTTCATACTCTGATGACGGAGGCAGTATGACCTCTGAAACGTTGATTAACATCGACCAGACTACACAGCGCCACAACCCAGAAGACAGAAATCTTCATACTCTGATGACGGAGGCAGTATGACCTCTGAAACGTTGCTGGACATCTACCTTACTACACGGCGCAACAACCCGGAAGACAGAAATCTTCATACTCCGCCGTGAAAGCCTAAAATCCTGCATGTGCGGCCAAAGGATTGACTAAACACGTTTTATTCTGATAGAATCGGCAAAGTTGTAGACTGTTCGATCAAAAGCATTTAAAAGTCTGGGATTACATATAAAACGAGCTACTGTGTGAATATTTTGTCAAGAACTTGTCATGAAACTGATTTAACTTTCGACTTAACAGTGTGTGTGTGTGTGGACAGTCTTGATTTGAAGCGTGGGTGTGATTGAAATGCAGAAGTGGAAAGAACCGGAGGAAATGAGGTGTCTGTTGGTCGTTTGCCGGATGCCATCCGTGCCTCTGTTTATTTGCTGTTCCTTTGTGGTGGCGTTGACGTGTTTATCGGAGATTCATCTTCCGTCACTTCTACTGTGTCACCATTAAACGTCTTCATGTGTCGTGATCATTAGTATAAATCCACAACTCACAAGCCGAGGACACATTCGTAGAGTTATTTTTTGTTGTTGATTATTTTGTCAATTTCGGTCTCGTGGGTGGTTACCAAATTTCCCTGGTCATTATTAATTTGTAATAAACATATCCACAGGCCATTCCGTGTATTAATGCGGCGAAAAATGGAACATTTTGCGTTTGACATTTTTGAATAAAACCAGTGCTTTCGTGGTTAGTTTACGTAAGGACGAGTAGCATTTTGACTGTAAATATCTTGAGTTAAGAAGTTGTCGTTTGGACAAAGTTAGGCGTAGATTTGAGAATAATTTTAAGATTTATCTTAAGGGATGTGTGAATTAAAGGGTCTCATAAGTGGTTTTATTATGGCGGTAATGAACCATCGGATTTCGTAGCCGCGAATGTTGGAGCCACTGGATGTCGCCTCATCGCCAAATTTGTTTCCTGTCTCTGTTAGTGAAACCAACATGGCAACCGCACGAAGTTCTGGTGTGGTGTAACACTCACTTGTACGATTCGGAAGGGTTTCAGAAATAACGATATTTGAGTGTTTTACGGCGGTGAAAGTGTTGATTGTGGGTTAACACGGGAAGTCATTTGGTCGAAATTGATAAACAACGTGACAACCCAGCGACATGCACATTTGCTAATAACTGATGAAGCATCCGGACAACGTAACGTTTGGTTATTTATATTTATTTAGTGTTCTGTCTGACGACAGGTCCATATGAACAGGATCCTTCCATCCTTTTCTCGGACTGGGACCTGTTCAGATACGTTCTTGGCAGATGATCCAGAAGTGGTTTGCCATTGCCTTCTTCTATGTGTGAATGGAGTAATTGTTGGGATGCCACGGAGGAAAACCCCGTGTTGCCTAGACCACGGCCTTGCCCTACACAAGTTATAAATTCGGGCACCGCCGGAAATCGAACCCGAGTCCCCAGGATTACAAGGCCAGCGTTCTAACCGCTAGACCACCTCATCTTATTATTATTTAGTGTTCTGTCTGAGGACAGGTCCATATGAACAGGATCCTTCCATCCTTTTCTCGGACTGGGACCTGTTCAGATACGTTCTTGGCAGATGATCCAGAAGTGGTTTGCCATTGCCTTCTTCTATGTGTGAATGGAGTAATTGTTGGGATGCCACGGAGGAAAACCCCGTGTTGCCTAGACCACGGCCTTGCCCTACACAAGTTATAAATTCGGGCACCGCCGGAAATCGAACCCGAGTCCCCAGGATTACAAGGCCAGCGTTCTAACCGCTAGACCACCTCATCTTATTATTATTTAGTGTTCTGTCTGAGGACAGGTCCATATGAACAGGATCCTTCCATCCTTTTCTCGGACTGGGACCTGTTCAGATACGTTCTTGGCAGATGATCCAGAAGTGGTTTGCCATTGCCTTCTTCTATGTGTGAATGGAGTAATTGTTGGGATGCCACGGAGGAAAACCCCGTGTTGCCTAGACCACGGCCTTGCCCTACACAAGTTATAAATTCGGGCACCGCCGGAAATCGAACCCGAGTCCCCAGGATTACAAGGCCAGCGTTCTAACCGCTAGACCACCTCATCTTATTATTATTTAGTGTTCTGTCTGAGGACAGGTCCATATGAACAGGATCCTTCCATCCTTTTCTCGGACTGGGACCTGTTCAGATACGTTCTTGGCAGATGATCCAGAAGTGGTTTGCCATTGCCTTCTTCTATGTGTGAATGGAGTAATTGTTGGGATGCCACGGAGGAAAACCCCGTGTTGCCTAGACCACGGCCTTGCCCTACACAAGTTATAAATTCGGGCACCGCCGGAAATCGAACCCGAGTCCCCAGGATTACAAGGCCAGCGTTCTAACCGCTAGACCACCTCATCTTATTATTATTTAGTGTTCTGTCTGAGGACAGGTCCATATGAACAGGATCCTTCCATCCTTTTCTCGGACTGGGACCTGTTCAGATACGTTCTTGGCAGATGATCCAGAAGTGGTTTGCCATTGCCTTCTTCTATGTGTGAATGGAGTAATTGTTGGGATGCCACGGAGGAAAACCCCGTGTTGCCTAGACCACGGCCTTGCCCTACACAAGTTATAAATTCGGGCACCGCCGGAAATCGAACCCGAGTCCCCAGGATTACAAGGCCAGCGTTCTAACCGCTAGACCACCTCATCTTATTATTATTTAGTGTTCTGTCTGAGGACAGGTCCATATGAACAGGATCCTTCCATCCTTTTCTCGGACTGGGACCTGTTCAGATACGTTCTTGGCAGATGATCCAGAAGTGGTTTGCCATTGCCTTCTTCTATGTGTGAATGGAGTAATTGTTGGGATGCCACGGAGGAAAACCCCGTGTTGCCTAGACCACGGCCTTGCCCTACACAAGTTATAAATTCGGGCACCGCCGGAAATCGAACCCGAGTCCCCAGGATTACAAGGCCAGCGTTCTAACCGCTAGACCACCTCATCTTATTATTATTTAGTGTTCTGTCTGAGGACAGGTCCATATGAACAGGATCCTTCCATCCTTTTCTCGGACTGGGACCTGTTCAGATACGTTCTTGGCAGATGATCCAGAAGTGGTTTGCCATTGCCTTCTTCTATGTGTGAATGGAGTAATTGTTGGGATGCCACGGAGGAAAACCCCGTGTTGCCTAGACCACGGCCTTGCCCTACACAAGTTATAAATTCGGGCACCGCCGGGAATCGAACCCGAGACCCCCAGGATTACAAGGCCAGCGTTCTAACCGCTAGACCACCGTGGCTATTACGTTTGGTTATGATTCGAAATTACAAAATTTGTATTGAAGTGTTGAGACTTCAATTACTTTGATCCACACGTGACTGTAAAATTGTACGCGTTCTAAATTTTGTCGGGAGGTGGTCCTTAAAGCTGCGATCGCTGTGAGCAAATACTCATTATTATGACAGTTATTTGTCACTGAAAGTTCATTACGAGCTGTTTTCTTTGTGTTTGTATCAGAGGTTTATTGTGTAGCCTTGGCGCTTGATAATATTTTAATATACTTAAATAGTGTCGTAATTAGCAAAGTGCCAGTCATTGCTTTCCGAGGATTATTAGCGACGAAGCAGTCGTTTGTATGAATCGGAGCGCATTTCCGTGTGTTAAAGTTCACTACGCATTTTTGTATGTAAATTAAGTAAACACGCTTTTTAATTCCGGTGTGTGACCTTGTGATGTCTGAGAGTAGAGCGAAATGGGGATCCCGGGAATATTTTGTAACATTTTAACGACAAAGAGAGATGTTTGTCACTTTCTTCCTCAGGGATTGGCAGCCTTGTACCGTTTGCTAAACTCTGGAACCAAAGTCTCCCATAGACGTGATGAAGGTCGTGTGAGGTGGTTTAATGTGGAAAACAACGTTTCGATAACCATCTTCGTCCTCGTCCTCAGGGTACCCTGAGGCTGGTAGCGCGAGAAGAATTCATTATATAATCGCCGCGAAAGCTTCAGATCGTACGCAACTGAATAAAATTTGTGTGAGCGCGAACCAAAACTTTGCCTCGTGACAAGAGCGTTCATAACCTTGCTCGATGCTGTTTTCAGAGTTTTTGGAATCTTCTTTATAGCAGTAGCTTGAAGACGGTGAAGTGGCTACTGGCACATTCTGGTGCTTTGGATTTATCACGTGCAGTGACACCACGCAACTCTGGTTGTCAGGCACTCCCTAATCACCAACACGCGTAAATCCGATCTGGAGATGCAGAGATCATATTTACGTATCTTTTTATTTTCCTATGATGTCTGATGTGTTTATAGCACCGTTTTCCTTGTTATCATGTAATTGGTCTTGGACCACGGTGGTCTAGCGGTTAGAACGCTGGCCTTGTAATCTTGGGGTCTCGGGTTCGATTCCAGGCGGTGCCCGAATTTATAACTTGTGTTGGGCAAGGCCGTGGTCTAGGCAACACGGAGTTTTCCTCCGTGGCATCCCAACAATTACTCCATTCACACATAGAAGAAGGCAATGGCAAACCACTTCTGGATCATCTGCCAAGAACGTATATGAACAGGTCCCAGTCCGAGAAAAGGATGCAAGGATCCTGTTCATATGGACCTGTCCTCAGACAGAACACTAAATAAATAATATAAATAAATAAATAATTGGTCTTGACTCCTTGTCACTGATAAGCGGATTTTACGTTACTATTGTGGATAAACAGTCAATACCTTTATTCTGACCGGGCGAGAACTGGCAAAATGATGATTGAGCAGGAACTTACTTTAGTTGCCACCAAAGTACGACCGACCGACCGACCGACCGACCGGCATACATTCTTGTCTACCCGATGACCGATAATGTTAACTATATTGTTATGATAGCGAAGATTTTGTAAGATAAGTTAGTCCGCTGTTAAACTATATATCCCTTTCTCTATATGAATCCTTGAGACCGGTTTGAGAAACACTGGTCTAAATAAACACAACATAAGTACAGTGGTACGAAATTGTCTCTTTAATGTTAAAGTTTAATTTCTCCGTTGTCCGAATTGAAGTCGTGCGTCGCCCAAGGATAGAAGAGCCCTAAGTTCTTTGGCATTCTGTACTTACGTAAAATTTAACGAAGATGAACCTCCCTTGGGACCAGACGGTCTGTCAGCTTATCCGATAATATGGACTTGGTATTTGGATCGCCTCACATAAATTAACGATCGAGTTAATTAGCATCTCTGTCACTTGATTTATTCTCGTACAGTCTGTTACAAAACAATCCCAGTTGAGGCGACTGCCTGTCTGGCCGCCATCGGTCAGATAGTTCGAGTCAACGCATGGAAACTTCGTATAGGCGTAACCGGAATTATGAGACTGAATGGGAGGATTTTGTAAAGACTGTAATGACATTTCAGTTGTATGATTTGTGGTTTTCATAGCGGTGAGTATAAAGATTTCTGTTCGGTAATGGTGGGTAATAGCCACGGTGGTCTAGCGGTTAGAACGCTGGCCTTGTAATCCTGGGGTCTCGGGTTCGATTCCCGGCGGTGCCCGAATTTATAACTTGTGTTGGGCAAGGCCGTGGTCTAGGCAACACGGAGTTTTCCTCCGTGGCATCCCAACAATTACTCCATTCACACACAGAAGAAGGCAATGGCAAACCACTTCTGGATCATCTGCCAAGAACGTATATGAACAGGTCCCAGTCCGAGAAAAGGATGGAAGGATCCTGTTCATATGGACCTGTCGTCAGACAGAACACTAAAATAAATAAAATATAAAATAAATAATGGTGGGTAATTTGTTGTTTATCTGAAGAGCTACCACTTACCGTGGCGTATTGAAGTTCGCAATGAAGCATTTGTCTTACAGATGGTGCCTGGTTGCATCCTGCGAAGTCATAGATGACAATATGACATGTCCTTAAGCCTGCAAGTTTCAACGTGACGTTCAAGCTTCTCCTTTAGCAGTTGATAGGAATTCAGATGAACTATTTTCATGATAGTGCGCGAATACGGTCGAGTCCTTGGCTCAGGACGGATGTCACGTGCTCGACATATAAAGCGTCGTGGCGCCAACCAGAAAGAACAATATCATGCCTTGATCCCAAGAGTGGAGGGACTTCATCTGTGATTGATTTGATCTCAGAATAAAGTTAGTTTAGTTTGTGTTTAGTTCTGAATAAATGTGTCTAGTTAGATTTTCAATTAAAAGAACGTCATTACATATCGCTGCATTTCCCCATTAGATAATTTAGCTTTACAGCATTTGCGTGTTCTTGACGCTCGAGCGCGAGCGAAGAACAAAATGTGGACCCATCTGTCTGCATGTCTGTAGCGTTTTCCTAGGAACTAGATAACCCGCATGACTGCAGTTTGGAATAAATTGTTGCATCAGTGTGAACCGGAGACATCATTGTAACCTCTTCGAAGTTAGATTATAGGCAGAGTGGCTTGAATGGTTAGAGCTAATGTAACTCACTGATTTGTATGCTCACTTGAATGTTAGACGTGAATCTGCAGGGTTTAAGGAAGCCAATTGACATCATATTCAGTATTAAATTAGTTAATGAAGAAAGTCGCAGAGGTAGAAGATTTTAAATATTTCTCAGTTAATGTAGAATTGAAGAAAGGCTTACGTCTGGGTTTTCGGACCAAATATATGTGTCGATTAAACTGTCATGTTTCTTAAGTATCTGGACGCCGATTGGAAAAGTTTGGCGGGATCGGTTTAATTAAATTTGAAATGGGAGCGAAAAATTTCGTATAGTATCGTTTTGTTCCGAAAAGTTGCTGACCCAATAAACGCACTGAAGATATGGGGTATAAAAATGTTGCTAAATTAATTAAAGATTAGTGACAGAAGATTGGAAAAATTTTTGTAACAACAGTCTTTGTTGCTTTGAAACAATTTGCATTTGAGCTGTTATTTTTTTTAAATTGACATCTACTTGTAAAAGTAAAGTTCTGCCATGAAGTATGTGAAATTCGATTTTAGGAGTAGATTTATCGGTGAAAGCGATGCTGTCGTGTGACTGTGAAGGGGATCAATTAGGAATCTGATATAACAGTATTAGCAGCGAAGATTCAACAAGCAACTTCTCACTAACTTCGTTAGTAATCATTTATGTGAAACACACTAACAAGTCATGAGAATGAAACGTTTTTTAAAATATCACCGGAAACTAAAAGAGAAATTTCACTCTTAAGTTTTGGCAGTTTTAGAATGGATCTCCATCCTTGGTGTACAGTTTCGTCACCAGTAAAATCACCTTGAATACGACAGTCCGGTATTTTAGAAATTGTCTGTTGGCAACACTGTGGCAATAAGAATGGCGCCACTAAGAGTAGTTGAAACCGGATCCTGAGCTGACTTGGGGACATGTTTGTGGACACTCGATGTAGAACGGAGTGTCCACACGTCGAGCTTTGTGAGTGGATTCAGCTCACAGAAAAAAAAACAGTATCCGTTTCGAGCCTGGGGACGTGATCTGTTCGAATGTTGGCAACGACCCCGGTAGAGCGTCTCTGAAGTCGCTCTGAGTTTATTATTTAGGATGAACCTCAAATCTGCGAAGCTCACTTTTCGTGTACAAATAACTTTCACTTCAAACTTAACCAATTAGAAAACTTAACTGGGTCATTGGTATGCTTTTGACCTCGTAAGCACAATTGTTGATTACTGACCATTCTGGATATGTCTGTATGATCGCTTGTAGCTCAAGAAGGGGTCCGCCGACCACCCGAAACTTTGCATGCTTACGGATTGAAACCACGAATTGGTTTTAGAAAGGTCAAAACCACGAATTGGTTTTAGAAAGGTCGAAACCACGAATTGGTTTTAGAAATTTCAAAACCACGAAGAGGTTTTAGAAAGGTCGAAACCACGAATTGGTTTTAGAAAGGTCGAAACCACGAATTGGTTTTAGAAAGGTCGAAACCACGAATTGGTTTTAGAAAGGTCGAAACCACGAATTGGTTTTAGAAAGGTCGAAACCACGAATTGGTTTTAGAAAGGTCGAAACCACGAATTGGTTTTAGAAAGGTCAAAACCACGAAGAGGGGTCGGGTTGGAGTCCCGGTAAGGATAGTCTCTGTAGCTCGATAGACGAAGAGATTACAAGGACAATGGTCACAATTCTGAAAGTGTCCTTTGTTTGATTCCCGGTGAAGATGGCTTCCTCAGTGCGGAGACTAAACACAATACAAAAACCGGGATTGTTGCCAGAAAGATTTATTCTGACGGGTAGATAACAGAATCGGAGGCTACAACCCAGAACAACTGTCCTAGGTTCGAGAAAAAGTGAATACGTTCCAATTGTCGAATTTTCCTTGTTACCTACTGAGGGCGCTATGCCAATACAGGCATACCTCGGTGATATTGCGGGTTCGGTTCCAGACCACCGCAATAAAGCGAGTCACACGATATTTTTTGGTTTCCCAGTGCATATAAAAGTTATGTTTACGCTATACTGTAGTCTATTAAGTGTGCAATAGAATTATGTCTAAAAAAACATTGCGAGAATTACCAAAATGTGACACATGCTGTTGGAAAAATGACGCCGATAAACTTGCTCGACGCAGGGTTGCCACAAACCTTCAATTTGTAAACAAAACGCAATATCTGCGAAGCGCAATAAAACGAGGTATGCCTGTACTGTTATAAACAAGTTCAACTGAAATTTTAACGAAAACCGATGACCGCCCTCATGACGGAGGCCGCAGAGACCTCAGAAACGTCGATGAACTACCAAATGACATTGCTCTACGACGCAGAAGACATCCATATTTGAAAAGAATGTTGTTTATAAATCTTTCCTGCGATGATCCGTTTGTAAGTAAATCATTAAGTTGAAGATTTCCGTCTTCTGGGTTGTTGCGCTGTGTAGTCTGGTCATCAGGGCGATGAATATTCATCGCCCTGATGACGGAGGCCGTGTGACCTCTGAAACGTTGGTTAACATCGACCATACTAGACGGCGCAACAACCCAGAAGACAGAAATCTTCATACTCATCGCTGTGAGAACCTCAAGTCTTACAAATCATTAAGTTCTTTACCGAGCTTCGTGTAAACTGGGTAGACGTTTTGACCGCTACAGACCAAAATTGAAACCAGACATAACGATTCATAGAACGAGTACAAACTTGGAACGTGTGGGATGTGTTCGTTTTGCATCCCGTTCCGTATGGCAGTGGATAACGGGCAATACACTTTTAAAACGCGTGGGCGTGTTGAATTGTCAAAGTCAGGATATTGGTTTCGTGCGAGCGAGGTATATTTATACAGTTCAGAGTGCATAGACGTGCAGTTTGTGATGAAAGTTTAGGTCACATCCGGATTGTTTGTCAGAATGTGGACAATATGAAATCGCATTCCTTCCGCGAAGGCGAAATGATATATCATGGTATTCATCTATTAGGATTGGAAAGTGGGACAGGGTGTGGTACTGAACCTGGGGAAATGTAGACATCATTAAGACCTGTAACTATTATTTGAAAGTTCTTTTCCGCTACGACTACGTACAGATTTCTTATTCCGAGTCTGATGAAGCTTAGTTTGGGCTGGGTATTGTGGTCGACCGATATCTGCTCGTAGGCACTGAGCACCTCAGTACACTGCCAATGTTCATCGAAATATGTTCAGTGTATTTTAGACACGAAACACGCTGACGGACAATCATATTACTCCTGTCAATTATTTCGATCGACGATGTATAATCCTGTTTTCATTTAGAATTCTGTAGGATTAGACCTAACCTACACGTGGGCAGGACACGGTTTTATGACAGCAGAAATGTTCAAAGTCCTCGCTACCATTCTGTTCAGAATCCTGAAAACCTAAACTCTAATATATTCAAAGCATTTACACTGTTGCTTTGTTCTGAGGAAAGGACATTCGTTTAGGGTGTTTGAAAACGGGGTGCTCTGGAGAATATTTTGACTTACTAGAGAGGCAGGGGACATTAGAATGCAAACGTCTATATGATCACGCGATTTATAATTTGCGCACTTCGCCATAGTTTAGGGGAATATGATATGTTAGTAATGTACCAATTATGGGGGAAATAGAAAATGCTTACAAAATTTTGGTCGCAAATCTAACGCGACCACTCGGTGGACTAATAATTAGATGGGAGGATGTTATTAAAATGAATTGGGCGACCGTTAACTGTTGTCTATAAGAGTGCGGTCAAATTCGAACACGAAATAAAAATGTAAAATCAATCTCTCAGGTTAGAGGACAAACAAGACGAAATACATGACGATCAAGACTTCAGACGAACGCAAATTCGCACAAAGCCCTTTCGGTAAATTCATTTCGCTTTCCGTCTCTTGTTAACGTTTGTTTCCGTAACAAATCAGCCGTGCTGTGAATCCGAAATGAACATGCATTTTCCTACATCTGAGATCTGTGTTTCGAGTACAGTAGTCGGGGCGAATGTGTGCGTTCGACTTCCTTTGGAAGTAAAAGGCGAAGGATATCGAGGCATGAGAGGGGTATCAGATAAGGAATTATTTTCCAGCGGCAGTTACTTTGTGCCTCGGTCCCTCTGTCGAT
Source organism: Zootermopsis nevadensis (assembly GCF_000696155.1). Next base: position 151,843 of record NW_019060201.1, read on the forward strand.
AATTTATTTGGATTGCATGGTCAGTTTCTTTTCCTTCTACCCCGAAGGTGGTGACGTATTCGAAACTCCCAGTTTGGTCCAGGGTATTGTACTAGTGTATTATGGATGTAGAAGCTCTTGAACAGTAACGTCGGTGCTGAATGCTGATTGGTTGCACTGCCTCACTATTCAATTAATATGACGTGGAATCTTACTTACCGAAACGTCGTTACAATCACATGACGAGGTACGCAAGCGCAGTGTGATTCATTTGATGGTGGTAACAGTTTTTGACTGAATCTTTCCGAAAGGTTTCGTTTTTTCGTGTTTTCTTCAAGACCCGCGACTGCTTCAACGAAGTATTCAGTCATCCTCGTTTGTTTCTTCTCTGTGCGGTCTTTAACCACTGCAGCTGACAAGGCGTCGGTAAATATACCAAGATCGAACCTCCATTTTAATTGAGTTGCTGACGTGGCCTGTCAAACTCAGGCTTCTAGCGATGTTGTGGTTATTTAATATCGGTCTCCTTGGTGTGTTTCTTCCCTTCAACCATAAGCCGTTCATACGCGTGAGAGAGTTAGGCGTAGGTACGGTTATACGAGGTGCGATCGGAAAGTTTCAAGACTGTGTCAATAGAGGGCGAACCGGATGTAGTACGAGCTTCTGCCGCTAGGGGGTGCGGCCTACATTCATAGTGAATCAGTGTGCCAGCCGGCATCATCGAATTAGCATTTGTTTCTTAGTTACGGGCGTTTTGGTAGTGCATTACACCGACCCTCCTGCGATTTCGGAATGGCGGATTTTCATGAACAAATCGTCGTAACATCAAAGAAGAACCTGAAATACGAGGTGCCTGAAATGGAAACTGCGTTGACCCGTATTTAGGACACAGCTTAATACATAAGCCTGCTTAAATGCATACGCATCTGTTGTACATATTTAGAAGGTTGGCTGAGTTATTTCAACCCGCAGGGCGATAGTGGTCTTCGCGTAAATTACCGCCAGTTAGAGGTCGAAAGAAACTGTTATCAGTTATTTGTGCTGATACGTCATAATCGATTGTCAAAATACGTAACAGTTTTGTGATGGACAGGGTGTCCCGGACTCTGACGGGGGCTGTCACGAATTAAACCTGTTAGGGTGACGGCTTTCTTGCAAACAACTGGACATGGAAATATCAGTATTGGTGTCCTGCAAGTTATTTCTCATCTCATAGGACTTCACGGCCCTTCCTCTAAGTAGGATTAATTCAGCTCAGAATTAAATCATACTACATGTGAAGATTTCCGTCTTCTGGGTTGTTGCGCTCTGTAGTCTGGTCGATGTTAACCAACGTTTCAGAGGTCATACTGCCTCCGTCATC
>NW_019060201.1:159893-171860 GCF_000696155.1 Zootermopsis nevadensis
AGATTTTATTGGAATGATACAGACAAAAATTAAATTGGGATAACTTTACAGTAGACGCCTATAATATGCCCTACTAAATTAATGAAAATCCGCTTGGTTGATTAGTAAATGAAACATTCAGACGGACAGAAACACGTCGTCTTTCGACATTTATTTTATGGAATTCATGCAAATAATCCATCGAGAGACATACTCGATTCGGGTTTGCAAATAGAATTTTATATTATATTATATTATATTATAGAAATGTGAATTTTTGTATTTATCAAATTTTATAATTTCGGTAGAAAATTAATGCTCCCCCGCAGGTATTTCCACCTTGGCGTGGTGGGGGGGCTTGGGTGTCCCGATAATCCCGAGAGCTATGCCGGCGGTAGCTTTGCTACCGGCAGGGTCTCCCAAGCCGGACAGGTCAAGGGTAGGGACCAGACTAAGATACTTGGAACGTACCCAAAAAAATATTGGAAGGAACAATATATGGGAGAAGGCCAGTGGGAAGACCAAAAGGTAGATGGCTGGATGCAGTGACGACTGACTCCAGAAATCTCCTTGGAACAGCAGCTTGGAGAAGGATAGCGTTGGATAGAGAGGATTGGAGGAAGAAGATAGAGGAGGCTAGGGCTCGATTTTGGGCTGTTACGCCATAGTAGTAGTAGTAGTAGAAAATTAATGGATCCGTTGATAAAACCTGTGTAATTTAAGACGATATTATATTGACGGCGAAGTACCAACATCTGTGAACAGTTGTTCATCATAGAATTGGAATGGTTGGATGAGGGAGATTAAGATTGGCTGGACATGTAGCTTAGATGGAGGAAACAAGAAACGATTATGAATTTGGAGAAGACACATCTTGGCAAGAAGCCTTTTTGAGGATCGAACCACATACACTCAAATAATTGACAGTTTTCATAGAAATTTAAATATTCCAGTGGCAAAATTTTAGTTGTGTTGAACATTCTGGTTCTGTTGACTATTTATTTAGTGTTCTGTCTGACGACAGGTCCATATGAACAGGATCCTTCCATCCTTTTCTCGGACTGGGACCTGTTCATATACGTTCTTGGCAGATGATCCAGAAGTGGTTTGCCATTGCCTTCTTCTGTGTGTGAATGGAGTAATTGTTGGGATGCCACGGAGGAAAACTCCGTGTTGCCTAGACCACGGCCTTGCCCAACACAAGTAATAAATTCGGGCACCGCCGGGAATCGAACCCGAGACCCCCAGTATTACAAGGCCAGCGTTCTAACCGCTGGACCACCGTGGCGTCTCTGTTGACTAAGGGCAACATTTTCTCGGGAAGGTTCGTTATTGCTTCTAAAGCTGATTGCTTGCCTGCTTGTTATTGCATTCCTGTTGGGTAAAATTTGCCTTAGCTTTATCATTCCACTGCCACTTTGATTTAGCGACGAAGTAAGTGAGAGAGAGAGAGAGACTGGAAAGTGTTTGTCCAGTGGCAGGGAGGAGGTCGGATGTGGGAGAACAGTTTTAGAGCATGACCGCATAGAACTCTCGAAAATTTTTAAATCGTTTGTCGGGTAGAGTTAAGTATATGAGTTTCTATCCGGTGTCGAATGAGCTATGACTAGGGTGGTGATGGATCGGAAAAAATGTGACAGCGAGTCTTAGTAATGAAACCAAAATTATCATTAGCTTTGGGTTAGAATTCTAACAGAGAGGGGATTTTGATTTTTTCAAATGCCAATTTAGACGACGTCATGGGAGTTAACGTACGGTCGATACTTGAATGGAACTTATAGATTTGTTTTACTTCATACGTGAAAAAAAAACCTGGTTACAGCGACATGTTCTACCAATTCACTTTCCAGATTTCTCACAAACGTACATAACTCAGACATCCCCGAGATACTGGCAGAAAAATATAAAAGGTAATTAAAGCTTCCTGGTTCAAAATATTACTCATAATGGCTTTCAATATTTCAATTTGCTATTGTTCTGGAGGGTCACTTACTTAAGGGAGAGTGATTTTGAAAGATACGTGTGTTTTGTAGCATGCCTGCGAATGCCATTGAATCTCATTTTAGAATTCTCAGCTAAGGAATTAATCATTTGTAGGGTACCAACACTTTGAGAGGGGACACATTGGTCCCATCCTTATGTAGCAAATCACTGGATAAAAGATGACACAGGTTAATATTTTCCATCTCTTTCCGACATAGATCCAGTTTCATGTCAAAGCCCTGACAGTCCCAAACATATCATAAATGACTTTCTGTTGACATTGAACTTTGGTATTTTGCTCGTTTACGTGGTGGCTGATATTACATATAGCAATACCAAATCCCATCGCCACTTTTCATCACCAAGCTCAGAAACAACTTTGCCCTTCTCGTTCGAGAACACGCCTGTGTCTGGTTTATAAGCTAAGGAACGTTTTAACACGGTCCCGCTGTATTTTACAACATAACCGCTCATTCAGTATCAAGTTAGATCAAAAAAGATTGTAACTAGTGATGATTAAATTTGTAAATACGAATGAAGTTCACAGCCGACACCACAAAATCAATATCACGTTCGCATTTTAATTTATTTTGTGATATTGTAGGTGGGTGGTGCAGTGAAATTCCATTGGGAATTTGGAAACGTGATTATCCATTTCTCGCCAAATTCTTCCCGTCAAGCTGGTTTCTAGTTTCTTGTCATGATTCGAGACCTGTCCGTTGTTACCTCTCTGATTTTTGTCCAGGGCCACTGAAGTTCCGTCATGGTTTCACACGATAAAAAATAAATATTTTCCTGTTGTATCGTGCACAAATCTATTACAGTGTATGCTACAAATGTTTTGTTAAGAATTTCCAATCGGTAAAGTTTTATATTTGTTTCTTCAGTTATTTATTTTAATCCGTCATCATCAGGTGTAAAATATATCTAAGAACTTTAAAACTCAATTATGATTTCTGTAGTTTTTTTGGTGATGTTTCATTACGTTTGTTTTTTCCATTTTTGGGCGAAGGTGTTGTTTTTCTTAAATGTTATTAGATGTACATATCGGCCTGTAAGTAAATGATTGAAAGAAACACTAAAGAATTTGAAGGAATTTATAAAAGAATTTAGAGAATAAAATGCAAAATATATAAATTATACTTAGAAAGTATCAATAAAATAGAAATAAAAATAAAACATACCAAAGATGTAGGAGTGAGTGTCCCGATATGTCCAGAAGTACTAGTGTCTTCCTGATGATGGTTTTATAAAAACCGAAACATGTTGTGTAAATGTTCCGAAATGTAAATCGATCAATCGATATGGAACATGAATGATATTTTATTATCTTAATTATAAGAAATTTTAAATATTGTGATCAGACGGATTAAAATAAATAATTGATATAATATTCACAATATGACGCAATTACACTATCTTATGAATTGTTTTCTTCAGCCAACAAGTGAGAAACACGGTAAATTTCCCACAGAGCATATGAACTATCAGTGGATTGTTTTCCGAAGACGTGTTTTTGGCTCAAAACCCCTTTTTTAAAGCTGTCACATTTTTCATCACAGAGCACCCACTCTCACAGTTTTCGTGCCTTGCTTTGTGATTCAAATTGTAATGCTGTTTTATATGAAAACAGCAATACAGCAGCACTAAAAATTATACACAAAGTGTCCCGATTTATAGAAGTAAAAAAAAAATGTCTGTCTGCTTCTGTTTGAAAAAAATCTGCATTTAGAGTCTAATTTACAAAAATTTCGAAACAGTGTCGAGCTCGTGAGTGATCTAGCGGGAACTTTGGTTAGTGTCAACACTAACAAGCATCGGAGTTCTGGTGAAGAATTGACAAGCGAATTCCCCGCTACCAAAACTAAGTGGCACATTTGTAACAACTAACATTATCTGTCGATTGTTTCTAGCAATCAAGCACCTATTTATGGCAACTGGTCCCTGTAAGTACTGTTAACACCACCGTCCTACAAAATAATGAACTCACTGTTCACCAAAATCGCATAATTTCAAACCAAAATATTACGCCACTACAGCGGTGATACTGAATTGTGGGGCTGGGGGGGTTTTACCCAGATTTTCCGTATCTTAAGAACGACCCTAGCTGGAAGTTACTGGCACGACAAATGCGTCACGTGATGCGCCGTGGGTCGCATCTGGTCGACGGCAACAGGTTGAATTCCCTGACCTAGAGTATGAGTAGGCGTACTAAGTGGTCAGTCCGCTTGTATCCGTAGAGAAAATAGTGAACAGTAAGGACATACATTACTGTAAAATTACGCTTTTTCACGGCTTGGGGTCGTGCTAACTTTATCTTCTATGTCGAACCCCAAATTTCGGTAACGTTTTGAGGTAATCATTGGATGCTGCCCACGTTTCAAGAGAGTGGTCGGATGAAAACCGATTTCTTGGGTTTTCCCCTTTCTCTAATCTCACGTGAGTCCATTAGATTTCTTTTTTCTCCTGGGGACATGAGAGACACGAAACATGGAAGTAAGTTCTTAAAAGGAAGGGTCCCTACGGTGAAACGCTAATGAGAACAGCTGTGTTACAGATTGGATATCGAGCTACCAACGTAGCAATATAGAAATGACACGCTTAAAACCAGAGGAATGGTCCATTGCAGAAAAGGGGGGTTGACATAAATATAGTAATATTGGTCTTATATAAATTATGTATCAACCCAGATGATGTCGTTACTCTAAATAGGATGAATGCAGCTCAGAATGAAATTATGTAATATTTTACTTAATTTTAAGTAAATATTAATGACGAATTTGTTGAAAAAAAGGATAAGATATTGTAGGTGCGTCATATTGTGATTTTATTTAAATAGTATTAAAATATATTACAATTGTCCGTCAATCACAATCGAGTACTCGATACGGAACAAAGGATAATATTTTAACCATTTAATTATCTTGTATTACTTTATTGTGATTGACGGACAATTTTAATATATTTTAATACTATATGAAAAAAAGTAATCATTTAATATTCGAATCTCGTTCGATAGTAATTTTAATAAATTGTCATGAAACTTCTGTAAATTGTCTAGGGAGGGCCGTGAGAAGATACAGGTCATTGAAAGTCCAGTTGGTAATGAACGGCGATGTACCTCATGTGTTTTTAGGTAGTAATATCGTCTAAGCATTGTCTGTCTAAGAGAAAATCAGGAATCAGAGCGTATTTGTAATTTATTCTACACAGTACGTTGATAAGGAAATTAATGCCAAGGAAATAATGATGCTGACCCATCAGCGAAGACGTTCATAAATGTCTTAGCGTGGACAGAAATTTTACTGTAGGCTACTTAATTATTAACGTGATTTGTAAAGTAAAGAAATCTGTGATTCGATAGTGAAATTTTGAAAACGCGCCTAACAGGATAGAGTTTACTGAAACATAGCTTAGTATCTTCATGGAGGACTACGAATTCGAGCGATGCTAAATATAAGTCGCGTTGCCATCGCATTAATAGTGCACACCCGGTGTACAGCTGACTTGCTCGGACTGTCCAGAATCTACTGATGTTTTAACCCAGCATGTATTGATTAAGTAGTTTCAGTAATCTGTAATAGACTAAATGACGTCGTTTCAGAACAGAGGACGTGGATATGAGTCACTTAAACCCATGGTAATAAAATAGTTTGTCGACCGCTGATATAGAATATATAATTTATATATATTTAATTTTTCTAGTTGAAGAGTGACACATCTTTGGTAGCTCATTTACCACTGATATCTGTGCAGAGGAATTCAATGTTTTAAAAATACACATAGCTGAAACTTAATAGTTACATCACTTAGTAATTTGTACAGTTAATTATATGTTTTATAACGAGTAAGGCAAGTCATTGCGCTGTGTTCGGACTGGACATGAATTAATAGGGACAGAGCATTAATCCTGGATTAAATAGAGCTTGAATGTGGGAGCATACAGAAATAATCCTCTGGCTGTTGTAATCTTTGCGACTTTGAATTAATTGAATGAAGAGATCAGTTTTTGCCCGCATTTTCAGGTTGTGAAAAAGATTGTGCCTTCCACTGTGTTAAGGAAACCAGTTTCAAGATCGCACAAATTACTCAACTTCAAAGTTGATGCCCAATTTATTCTGGTAGTAGTTCCTGACGTTTCAGAGGGATGATGGTGGAGGCAGCAAGCACCTCTGAAACGTCGTTAAACTGTTACCAGACTACACTTCGCAACATCAGAGACGACAGCCATCTTCGAAATCAGTTTTTGTCCACGCCCGACAAAATGCCCGTAGGAAGTGTCGGTGCATGGACCAGAACGTGCCCCATTAGGACTTGTAACTTTTAGCTGAAACATCTGTTCTCATCTTATTTGTGCAGTGAACCAGCTCTGTAGTTGGTGACTCGGTTCGTAGCTTGTCTCTATCCTCCTCGATAGTGTTAACAGTCGATTTACGTGCACAGTCCTTGCGGGCGTTGGAATGACGTGTTGTAAAACTGTGTTTTAATACTCATGTGAAAGTTGGATCGAGCGAATTTATTCATGCAGCGTGCTAATCCCATATGTGCGTGTCCGTTGCAGATTTGTCTGCGCGATGGACCAATTTTTTTTTATTTCATTTGTTGATTTGTTAAATACGGTTGGAAAATAACGTTAATAGTTTGTATGAAAGACTGCATCTGTCGATATATTTAATTCCAATCAAATGTTTACTATTAATCTATTGATCGACAGGCCGTTACGTGGTTAATAGAAACATATTTTTTTGCAAAATTTGAGCATTTTAGCGTCAGACCTATTGTGTAAGAAAAACAAGTCACCCGGCGGAAACAGGATATATCGAAATGCGGTACTCCGATTAAAATACCACACAAATAACCCATATTTTTTTTTATTTCTGGCGACACCGTGCTATTATGTGACTTCTAAAGTTCTGAAGGAACCTGCCGCATCCATCTCGTATATTGAAGTTGGAGGCGACAGGTATCTCCGAAACGTCGATAATCACAAACATGACTAGCAATTTTAATTATCATCTCCGCAAAGGCAAGAGTGTTCTTGCCGCTAATCAGCAGACGTGTGGAGTAGCGGACGAATTTTAAACCTCGACACTGGATGTAGGTGAATGTTTAACTTCACTCCGGAGTCTACCCCGGAAGAAACGAAGGCCTGTTCTCAATATCTGGGAGGCAGAGTGGACCCCAGAGCCGGTCCGGGCGTTGTGGCGGAAGGAAAAATAATTCTCAGATCGGATTAAGAAACTCGGTGAAATCAGGGCAACTCACAAAATAAGTTAAACCTTTAATACCACAAGGTCACGCGTCTTAATCGGCTAATCGACCAAATTATAATCGATCGGTCGTGATGACCATCTCACGTCTTTGTGAGCATATCGAAAATAAGCAGACCAAATTTGGTATGCGTTTAAGACAACTTCGCGAAGATCCAGCGTGCGTAGTTAAGCAGACTTAACTTGTACCTAAAATCGTTTTACACTGTACACATATTCATACTTTTAAATTGCAGCTTGTAGGTGCATTCGCATAGGTCTACTGTGTTCACGAAGTCGTCTGTAGTATTCGATAGTCATTATCTTAAAAAAACAAAAACATGTCCACTGGAATAATTGCGCACAATGTGAAAACACTGGACACGTTAAAAGGAATTGTCTTTCGATTTAGTCAGCACATGTCAAAATTAATCGAGTCGATTACGTAAAAATCACTCCCCTACGTTTTGGTCTCTACCAGAAATATAATTTATCCTAAAACGTTCGGACCTTCTCGCAAATTATCAGCTGTGATTGGTACGAAGTAATATTTATTTTATGTCTTGAGCTCTATTCACACATCTAATAATCCCACTGACGCAGATATTAAACAAATGGACTCACCTGTAATGTTGTGTGACCTGGAGGTTGTCGCTTCTGAAACTATATTGCCGTTGGAATTTGGCGCGCGTTTTTGGTACGAAATGTGTCTGATTTATATACAGCGCGTTATGTCGTCCTCCCTTCCCCTCCAAACCCACCCGTTTAGCCGCTGCCACCACCCCTCCAACCCCTCTCCGTGTACTCTCCCCTCCCCTCTCCTCGCACCTGTCTCAGCCTACACAGTCTCCTCGTGGCTCGATACGGATTTTTGTATGGTTCTTTGTTAATTGAGATACAGCTCAATCAGTACTCTGAAATAAGGTATTCAGTGCCATTGTGATTCATGAAACAGATTACAATGATGCTAAAACGTCACTGGGGGAAGGAAGGGATGAAAGGTGGGCTCTGATCGCCTATGCGCGGCCCACAGAACTGTTCTAAATGTGCTGCGAAGAGTCGAACCCCGGTCTACAATCCGTGGAACCCGTAATTTCTTTCTGATAAAGAATCGAAATATTTCAGTTCATCAGAAATTTCCTCCGGTATGTAAACGATAATCACCTTTATAGCTCCAGAAATGCGGTTAATTTTTTGGAAAACTGAAAAAATGTTTGGTTCTCAAGGATTCTGATCCATTTAGTTAACAAATCTAAAAGTTCTTGACGATGGTGAAGAGTCAATTGAATAAAAATTTCCTTGGATATTATCCATCGTCTAGTAAATATAAAACGTAAAACGACGTTTCGGAGATGGGACTCTATCTCCGTCTTCAGGTTCCTACAAAGTTGGGCCCACTACATAGAGCTAATCCCTATCTCCGGACTTTTTCCTTGGATATTATCCATCGTCTAGTAAATATAAAACGTAAAACGACGTTTCGGAGATGGGACTCTATCTCAGTTAACATTTACCTCACATACGCAATACTTTCACTGCACACTGATTATCGTATACATTTTTCTGTGGGTTTTTGAGTTTTTTTGGAAATTACGATCGGATTTTGGGATTCGTTCTTTTACGTTAATGCGTCAATATTAAGAGTTCACGTAAGAGACGCGAACTGGTTACAGCTTATTTCATAGCAACTTAATTTTAATCTCATTTTGCCAGTGGGCGTTCCTTTTGTGAAACAGATTTAAAGAAAAGGTAATTTAACGTAGGTTGACAATTGCGTCTTCATCGTCCAATCTCTCAATTTTAGTCATAAAATACCATTGTTTTCAGGTAGCCGTAATTACGTGGCGGTGTGAATAAATACGTCATCATCTTGTTATCTACCTGAGATTTATTGTCAAGTTTAAGAGATGCTTTATTAATCTTATCTTTTCATAACAAGAAGGAATTCTTGGAACATTTCGTATGTTTTTGGGACACTGTAATGGAGGTAGATATTAATTAAGTTAGCGCGTTTCTTTAATTTCCAGTTATTTTATTTGTTCTGTATTTGTAAAAAACATTCCAAAATTCTAATATTTCCGTTTTTATTTGTTTGTGATCCATAGAATTAACGAGTTAAGAAAAACTCGAGAAATGATTCAAAACTCAAAAATACGTAAGCATTTAAACTGAAAGGCGATTATGTATTACTCTTCGACGAAACGGAAATATTGTAGTGAGACATGTCTTTATTTTTATTTTTATTTTTTTTAGACCGGTGGTCCACAAATTTTCTTATTTCACAGTCCTGATTATTCGGTTTTCCTGGATACACTGATAGATGTTAGAGTCGATGAACAGGACGCCCATCCGCGGTATACATCCGCCCCCTTCAAATATTTCCACCGACGCCTAAACTTTCCTCTGGCTTATGGAATTGTCACCACACGAACTGTCATTGCTCTATGAATTTGAATATTCTCTGTGACCACAAAAACTGATCGAATGTAGTGGTGACTCGCCCTTGTTCGCGACATTTTCTATTACCCTGGTTGAAGCTACGTACATCGCCATAAGACGAACGCGATTCTAATTTCTATACGACAATTACACGGCATCGTCCCGTGTTAAAATAAATAATTTGCGGTCTATTTTAAATGACTTTCATGTTCTACCATTTATACTTGTTCAATTTTTATCAGTCAAATCACAATAAAATATTATTATTAAATGTTAAAATATTAAAATATTATTACAATTAACATTTAAATATTTTTATTTTTATTTTTTTTTTAATATTGTAATAATTTTTTAATATTTTAACATTTAATAATAATATTTTATTGTGATTTGACTGATAAAATTGAGCAAGTATATATTCAACACAATAATGACGCAACATTATCATCTCATGTTCTACCATTTTAAATTTATAACAATTATAAAGGTGACTGAATAGGATCGAAGCCAGGACTGTCATACTTTGCTTATAGTTTCTGTCTTTGGACAAATTTCCAGTTAATTCAGTCCTGTTCTAACCCCAGCGATGTGGTAGTAGGACTGAGACCTGTTTATAGCTATTATTTTATGTAATCAGCTTTATTCTTAACACATTACAGGATCGTAATGGCAGCGAAGGTATGAGAGATTTATTGAATTTAGTGGCCTGGCTTTACGTGAAGTTAGAACGGCTCTGAACAAGAGGTAATTGTTCTCGACTTTTATTATAAACTGTTTAAATACCATATTATATAGCCACCTTGTGTAAAGTACATCAAGATTAAAGTTTGCTTTACTTCAGTGGAAAATTTCGCCACAGATTATAAGCGTTAAATGCAGTAGACCCAAATTAAAGAGGATGGGATGGAACGGACGTGTAGCACGCGTGAGAGGGACGAGTTATTCGTACAGAAATTGTAATCGAGTAATTTGAACAGAAGATAATGCCTGGAAAACCTGTTTAATACGCGATAAGAATTTGATATGAAGGTATTATTAAATTGTGTAAAAAAAATAGTGTGTGAGTGTGTAGAATGGATTGAACTGGCTTAGGTTTAGATATATTTCTGTGCTGTGGTGAATAAAGTAATGAACCCTTTGGTTCGGTAGGTGGTGAGGAATTTATAGACAAACTGAGCGACTGTCAGTTTCTCAGGAAGACATCACGTGCGTGGAGTTAATTCGGCAGTCTTAGATCGCTCTTGCTTGGAACACTGGAAGAGAATAAGAACTTTTCTGCTGTCGCAATGGGAGTATTCATGGATGCCAAGGACTGTTACTGTCGTAAAATGCTTTGCGTGGGATATGCCCTGTTTGAAAGTAGTTCATTTTTTTATATGCGTGGTCATCAGGCTTCCAAAGACGTGAGATTGGTCTCTGCACGCTGAGTTAATCCTTGCTGTCGTATAAATGAAGTATAAAAGTAACTTTATTTCTCCTGTTGTAGTGTAGCATATAGGCCAGAAGGTGACAGTGGATTGCTGTCCTGAGGCTGATCATAGGCGTGTGTATTTTGCCTATTAATTTCTCATCCGGAAAATATAAAATCTAACAAACGGGAAAACGCAGTGGACTCGTATTCGGGAGATACCCGGTTTGAATCTCGGGCCAGAAACCTGCTAAATATTTAACTCCATTGAGCAAAATCGTTTTTGGTGAGCTAATAATAGCTCAGACAGCCAAAGTCCACATTTTTATGGAACCTGGTGGTCCATTACCGTCTTTTCAAAAGCCAACCACTGGTCCCTATCCTCAGCCAATTCTTTAAGGGTTACTTAGTTCCATCTACACCGAAGCCTTCCAAGTGGTGTCTTATCTTTAGGTGACTAAGATTTTGCACGCATTTCTTGTTACCGACAGAACTAATTTTTTTCCGCATCGCACTAACGGTTCACGTGTACAGTCAATCTCGACCTGCATTGGCTGTTATTTTAGGAGCAGATTGCAACATGTGCCTTCAGAAACTGAGGAAAATCACTTCAGTTGGTCTGCGGAACAACAATCGAATTCGGGGCTTCTCAGATACATTGTAGGAGCTCCAATCACTCAGCGGCATACCCACGCATGGATAACATTAAAAATTATCAGTTAAAATAAAAAATAATATTAAAATATATGTTTCAGAAATTGTTACGATAATGTAAGTTGGACTAAATTGGTTTAGGACGAGTTTACGTTGAGTCGGTTCAGTTAATGCAGGGAATTTCTCGATCAGCTGAGTGAAAGAGGTTTCTGTACCCCACTCTGTCAGAGGGTATATATATATATATATATATAT
>NW_019060201.1:179220-191723 GCF_000696155.1 Zootermopsis nevadensis
ACTTCGAGGGTGATGGATGAATTTAATACCTGAGATAAGTGTACGGGTTTTTATAGGCGCAGTCTTGAAACTTTCCGATCACACCTCGTAAGTGACGGAATTTCTCAGCATGTATCAATAAACTAAATAAGTTTCCGCAAAGCGTCTCTGGCGGTTTTTGAAAATAAATAAACTACCCACATACAGTGTTGAAATCTCTGTGTTGAAGTTATGTTAGGAAGGCAGACGGTATTCCTTTGGAAACCCCGTTAATTTTGAAGCTCGTCTAAATAATATTTAGGGTTAAGTCTGTACATGATAAAAAGACAGCAATTCCCCAAAACAAAGTTTAATTTTTTAACTCTGTTTAAGGAAATAATAGCTGTTTACGCTGATAATCACATGGAACCGATAAATACACAATGAAGAGTTAGTGACTGTTAAAGCAGATGATACATATATTTACCGATCGGCTTTAAAGTGTCAAAGAGCTACAGTATTTCCAGGGAAATGAAGAAAAATAAGTGCACGTGTTCCTGTAAAGTTGCGTCATATAAAATAGGCTGCTGATAGTTGTACATATGTTACACGTGTTGGATTTGTCGAGTTTGGACCCTAAATGTTGCAGAAATTCTATCTGTTCCCGTCCTGAATTTAAAACGATTATAGTCAAGGCAGTGAAATAATTTTTAAAGACAGGGTCGCTGGTATAATGGCCAATTTTTCCAAATTCAGTTGGAATTCGGGTGATTCCGCTCGTCGACGGAACGGTTTACTTGATTTCAAGGTCACGTTTTAACATAAATGATTTATACGTTTTTGAGTTAACGATGTAACTGTTTAATTGTTGAACGGCGTACAATGTATTATCGCTAACGGTTCATAAATTTTTGAAAGCCAACGACGATTTAATGTAAATTGAAACTTACAAGATTATTCTACAGTCTTTATGTGTAACCTTCGTTAAGGCCGAACGTACATAGGTGGTTGCCGCCTTTTCGAAGACGTTCCTCTGAAATGTTCGTCGTAACCACTTTAAGTAAGATAGTGGTATTTTGCTTCTATACGGATAGTTGATTTAGCTATAAGCTTTTATTATTTATATTTATTTAGTGTTCTGTCTGACGACAGGTCCATATGAACAGGATCCTTCCATCCTTTTCTCGGACTAGGACCTGTTCATATACGTTCTTGGCAGATGATCCAGAAGTGGTTTGCCATTGCCTTCTTCTGTGTGTGAATGGAGTAATTGTTGGGATGCCACGGAGAAACCGGGGAAGCCCCCGGAGGAAAACTCCGTGTTGCCTAGACCAAGGCCTTGCCCAACACAAGTTATAAATGCGGGCACCGCCGGGAATCGAACCCGAGACATCAGAATTACAAGGCCAGCGTTCTAACCGCTAGACCACCGTGGAGGTCTTGATACGACAATATCCAATATTAATTCATAAGAACAAAGTTGTGTTGTCGTCACGTGGACGCCTGGTGTCTAGGGGTGATCACTCGTCCAAGGAGTCCTACCAAATGTCTAAACGGATTCGTAATTTCAGAAGTATATTCTAAACTGGCAAACGCAATTAAGGCCTAATCTTCTGGTCGGATCCTTTGTTACCTGAAGCGATTTAATGCATGAAACTAACTTATAGGAACAATAATTGTCACGGCGCTGAAGAATTGATTAATACAAAGACGCGTGTTACATCCTTGCGTTTTTTAGAACATCAGTTTAATAACAAATAAGAATAATTGATTGTTTTTTTTGCAGTTTATTCTCTTGTATCATTTAAGGGGGTTGAAGTGTCCTATTTATTATTGCTTATGAAAATTGTTAAAGATGTACGCGGGAGACGAATTTTATGTAAAATACTTACAAATATTAGATAAGGGTTTATTAATTAGCCTGATGTGACAGAGTAGCAATTTTATTGTCATAGTAAAGATTCTTGAAACTCGGGCTAAGAACGGGGACTTCACGTGTTCATCCAATCGGCACATTTCATAGGTGAAGGGAGGTGAGGCCCTAACCCACGTTCGTACGTCCTACTTTGCGTTTAATATATGAAAATACATTTAGATAAAGTTAGGAAAACCACATACAGCATGATCTGTTATCACGACAAGAATTTTACTAACTGGTCTTTTGAGTCGTGTGTTACTTTGTAGGAACACTTCCACGTGTTGTGAATCAAAGCCATGCACATGTGTTCTGATGGCTGGTTCACATCAGTGGCTCCGAGTGCATTTCATTTTGTCTATTTTTATTTGCCCTCAAACCAACGGCAAGCTCGACACTTGCGGATAAAAGCTAATTATGTATGACACAAATACGGAAACAATGCGCGCGATAAACTGATTGGCTGTGGAAAGGAACGTATGCAAATGACGACACGTGGTGGAATCTTCGAATTTGTCTGCAAATATATGGCACGAGGAAGGAGGAAATATGTCGTCTAATAAATGACGATGGAATTGGCGGACGTTGGTGGGCTCGGCGCAGGTGTGTGACAATATTTATCTATTTTAAGATTTTTTTTTATCGGATTTCACGTCAGTGGGAGGAACTGTGTTGTCAATTACTCAAGGAGTTTCCTGGGAGACGGAATTATTTGCATTTGATGTGCGTGACGATCGGTCTGTCAGTTTATCTGCAGGGTGTCACCTGACACAGTAGCCACCCGTCATAAGCTGCCCGCAGCAGCTGTAACTCAGCGGAGCAGAGTCCTTGTTGAAGAGCTGATGGTTGCTAAACTGGTCGATAATTTTACCATCTTATATGGAACCGGACGATTCATTGTCGTGACCAGAAGACCCTCCGGAGATAGGGATTAGCTCTATCTAGTGGGCCCAACTGTGTAGAAACCTGAAGACGGAGATAGAGTCCCATCTCCGAAACGTCGTTTTACGTTTTATATTTACTAGACGATGGATAATATCCAAGGAAATTTTTATTCAATTGACTCTTCACCATCGTCAAGAAGTTTTAGATTTGATATTCATGAGTTTAACTCTTCACGATATGGGATTAAAATTATGAAATTAAGTGGTATAACATGAACAGGACATGTAGCGCGGATTGAGGAGACGAGAAATACTTAAGAAATTATTGTCGGAAACCAGAAGGGAAGAGATCACTTGAGAAACGATAGGATAACATTAAGATGGATGTTAATGTACTATGGTGGGATGGTGTGGAATTGGATTCTCTGCTTCGCGATGGGGATCGATTGAAGGGTTCTTGTGAACTCTGTAATGTGCCTTCGGGTTCCATGAAAGATGGAAAATTTCCTGAAATATCTCAGCGATTATTCTCTTATAACGCACTGTGCTGCGTGGAATTAATTTAATTTTACGTGGGGATGTTTTTCATTGTGTAATTCCTTTGTCTTCCGCCCACTTCCTGTCTGTATACTGTTTGTTGTATTTCCTTTCTTTCGATTTTGATTATCGTGATGGAACTTTCGTTTCATCAAGTTCTGATAGCTTAACAAGATTTATGGTTAGTTTATAGAGAGATTTTTCGCCCTGGAGGTAGTTTCGAGGTAATGTTATGTTAGCAGCCTTTACTTAAAACTCTTGAGTTTAATACGTGTACGTGAAATATTTCCCACGGTTTCAGGAAGTGTCTGCACCCTTGAGGCGTTACCACTGACATGAATATCCTATTTAATGCGAAACCTGGGCGCTGTTTAGGGTTCCTGGGTGTATTTATATTTCTTCAAGATGTGACAGACTGTTATGACACGAACAGAGCACCGCTTTTGAGGAATCTAATAAAGTACGGTTTCAGATTTTACTAAAACAAGACGCAGGCAGACTTAATGAAATTCTGTGCAGTAATCTTCCACTTGGGACATCGTTTAGTAAACTTTATCAGACCCGCATTACCTCTCTATTATCCGTTTGCCTTCCGTAGTTCGTACATAAACCAGCGTAATTAATATTTATATTAAAAATGAATGGAAGGAAAGAAGAAAATTTCGAATCTTGTCCCATATCCTGTTGAGTCGTGAATACCAATTATCTTGTTGTTAAAACCTTCATTTTGTCTATCTACTTTTAAAATTTCCTTCCGTTAGGACACACGAAAGATTAGCTTTGAGTTCTGTTTTATTCTGTAGCAGAGTTGCCATGACATCTCAAAGGCGGTTTACTAGACAATTCCGAGTATCGAAATGTACTTGTGTAATATGATCGGTGTTCGATCCCCGACGGGGGGGGCAGAGGATTTTTCCTCTAGCCTCTGCGTCGCGACCGGCTCTGGGGCCCACCCAGCCTCCTCTACAATGGGTACCGGTGTCCTTTCCCGGGGGTAAAGCCGGCCGGGGCGTGATGCTGACCACTCACCCCCATCTAGTGCCGGGGTCAAGGAAGAGAGGAGAAGTTACGTTCTACCTCCAAACCGGGGTCCTTTCCCGGGGGTAAAGCCGGCCGGGGCGTGATGCTGACCACTCACCCCCATCTAGTGCCGAGGTCAAGGAAGAGAGGAGCTATACCTCCTCTCCCCCCAAGCGCCTACATGGAGTATAGTGGGACAAACTTTATTTTACTTACTATATATGACAGAATAAAGTGTCCGTTTGTTTAGCAACGTCTTAACTCGGTTATAAGTGACATAGCACATATGTAAAGCTAAAATAAAGTAGAACAATATTTTGATATACATACAATGGTTGACATAATTGTACCCTAAATATATATTATATTTTAGTTGATATTTACAAATATTTAATTGTTATTTTAATTTCGTGATAGAACTTGATTGTGACGTTTTGAAATATTTTAGGACGATACTTTTTAACATGTAAGGTTGAACGAGTCATAGAGCCACTGAGATAGCCCTTCGGGGCTGAAACGCGTCTGACATTATAAATTGCAATTAAATGCTGGTTGGTGATAAGAGTGGTTGGAAATTTGTGTTATGACGAAATGTGAATTATACTCAGGCACTCCGGTTTAGTGCAACTAAATCTCGCGTCTTTTAACATTCGCCTGAAAAGTATCAATTAGACTGCACGCACGACACCTGTGTCGGAGAAGTTGCCGAATCAGCACGGCGCGGCTTGTCAAGTCATTCACAAATAAATTGATGGTAAAGTCTGAGCGTGTGCTGTTCGTACGTCAGTATATGCAGGGATGTGGCGTGACCTGTCATTTGAGTAACTTTGACACGAAGAAACAGTTCGGTTGTCGCTGTTTCACTTCTTTACCTTCCCACGAAATATTTTGTGGTTTAATCTGGGTTTGGACTCGGCGACCCGTGAGGCAGTCACGTGCATATCCGAAAGTTCGTATTCGCCCATTTCGTGAGGTATATAACCCCAAACACGTCTGCATACGCCGTACGTAGGCTTCACAGAAAATGTCTGTTGCGTATTCTGATGTATTTTTCTTCGCACAAAGGCGCGTGGGTGCTTAAGGTTGACTGAGAATGTGTCAGTTTCGGTTAGGATTTAACATACAGATCCACTATTAAAATATTTGCGGTATGTTTTTACGAAATACGCTAAAAGCGTGACACGTCTTCTCATTACGTCCGCGTATAATTACGTGATATATAGCACGTAGCGTCACGTAGACACAGCAGATAAGTGCGGGTCACGAAGGACCGTGAAGGACCATAACGCTGGAAAGTGTCCTGTTGGCTTCACCAGTCACTGCGCATGCGTAAGAACACTTCACGATCCCTTGGACATAACGACTTGTGTCATTGCTATTTTAGGATTCCGGATCAGCGTCTTACAACAGAGTGTAAATGTAGATTTCATATCAGAGCGTTCGGGCGCAGAGCAGTGCTGTGAACTGTATGCAAAGTAGCTTGTGAAACAAATGCTGGAAGATTTATTAAACTTGTCATAATTCAATCAACAAAGTGACATCATCACGAGTAAATAAAAGAACTTAAAGGCAGGGCTGACCTATGTCCAGGCAGCAGACTCGATGTCTTCTTGACAAGAGTTGCTTTGCTCCTTTATCTGTTCCTTTCTTTGTCTCTCTTATTCTGTTTGCGTCTTATGTATGTACATTTAATTTTGATGCCAGAGGGTTAAATTAACTCGTGGATATCCACCAGCGTTTTTCATCATATCCTTAATTCCGAAATGGATTTTTTTTGTAAAATTTGGTGTTGAGAGTGTAAGCTGTAATATGTTGGACGAATTTAATTTCGGTCTGTATTTATCGCATATAAACCAGGCTTTACTAAGCGCCTGTCGTAAGAATGAAACCGGCTTGCAGGTCATGGAACAGAGGAGTAGTATAAGGTTTAAGGTATCTTGGGCAAGAAAATGTGTAATTTTTGTAGAGCAGTGTTTGCTGTGTCAAGAACACATCACGCGTCTGCGCACTGCAAGTTTATTTTTTTTGGATTTGTGAGCCTGTTGTCTGGCTTGTGCTTATGGAGGCAGCGGTACACATTTGGTGGGGGGGGGGTACTATTAAATGTGCTCTGAGTCTTGAGTTACGTCTTTCTAGGCTCTTAAAACTGAATGAATAAAATTTGAACATGTTATCGCAGGGAAGAACACAGACTGAACGTGTTTGAGGACATAATTTGGACCAAAGAGGGGTGAAATCACAGGAGACTGGGTAATATTGTCTTGTAGAATCCCTGTTCTCCAGATGTTATTAGAATGATCAAATGAAGGGAGGATTATGTACGCGAGGAAGAAATTACGTGACAATTTTTATGGAAAACCTCAGTGGGAAGGGCCACTCGGATGGCCTAGGATCAAATGGGAATGTCATGTTAAAATATAAGTAAAATTGGGCGCGACAGTGTGGCTTGGATTGATCTGGCTTAGAACTTTTCACCTTTGATAATAGACAGGAATTTTTTGACGAGGTGAGCGACAATCAGCTTATCGAGGAAGACGCTGCACCGTGATTCTTGTAATTTTTCGTGGGAAATATCAGAGAGGATAAAGTAACTTAGCCTGATTCCCGTGAAGTGCGTTTGGACACCCTTGCTGTAGGTTATCAAGCATTCTGATAACCTCAGTCGGGTCGCAGCTGAACATCATTAATACGCATCTTATTTTTTGTTGGTGTTGACATTTATTTTCTTTTCCATTGAGGCCCCAAAGAGGAAACTCATTTCACACTTAGCGGACGCACTCATCAGTTGATAGATGTTTGTCACAAAACAGGTGACACCAGTAATGCGTTAATTTGCTAATTTCTGTGTCTTCTTAAGACAAAAAATTATGTAGGAAAGGGGAGTGGTCTTCTGGATTCATATTTCGTTGTAATCTTGTAGGTGGCTACCGACGTTTCGGAGGAACTTTGATCTGCACGTCGTTACAGCCAAGATTAATATGGCTGTTGGAACATCACATTCGTGATAAGAAAAAAGTGTGCATAGGTTTCCACTTTCTGTTAAAGTGACTCTTTTAAGTCGCTCGTTCGTCCTTCGAGTTGTTGGTGACCGGGCGTGTATTGTCCAGTGCACTTGTCTTGTACATCAGGGCAGAGGTGAGGCTAAGTTGTCTCTTTACTGTGGTGAACTTGGTTGTTGGTTTTAATCCATTTAGGTGGTCTAGTAAATGTGTCCACATTAGATTCACCGTACCCCATATTGTGAACATGTCGTCTGGACGTTTCTTCGGATTCTAGGACTTCTGTCATTGTGTTCTAGCGCGGAAATTTTAAGGTGTTCCGTGCATATATATTTCGCTTGTTACTGGAGCCCAGACGCCACGGTGGTCTAGCGGTTAGAACGCTGGCCTTGTAATACTGGGGTATCGGGTTCGATTCCCGGCGGTGCCCGAATTTATAACTTGTGTTGGGCAAGGCCGTGGTCTAGGCAACACGGAGTTTTCCTCCGTGGCATCCAAACAATTACTCCACTCACACACAGAAGAAGGCAATGGCAAACCACTTCTGGATCATCTGCCAAGAACGTATATGAACAGGTCCCAGTCCGAGAAAAGGATGGAAGGATCCTGTTCATATGGACCTGTCGTCAGACAGAACACTAAATAAATAAATACTGGAGCCCATTCTTATCCCGTCAGGAAAACCCACTCATTCGTGAAAAATTCGAAACACTTCATCCGCGAGATTAAGTACATGAAATAAAAAGGGCATGAAGTTGTATGTCTTCTGAGGTGTCGCGCCTTCCAATCCATAGAAGTTTACCGATGTTGTTTCGAAAACGACTGAACGGATTTCCATTAAATTTAGTATTTGGTGATCTGTATTGAAGTTCTTCAGTCACTGCCTTTCAACAATAAATGAATGAAAAGTCTAATGGATGATGCAAAATTGAAAAGGAATACTTTTTATAAAATACATTTCCTTTAGTTTTTAGTATAGTCAAGTTTTCGTTTGAATTTGCCTGTTTCTAACAGCACGACTGTACACTCGTCTTAATTTTATTAGATTTCTTGAGACATTTCCACGCGAAGGTTCTCATTTGCACAACGAATTATGAATGTTGTATGCGTTTACTTGTGAGTAGACAGCGGCGATCTCACAATAAGAACTGACAACTGAAAGACGCCAGTCGAAAGAAATCCCTCTTCATGTGCGACGTAACACGTCACAGTTTGTCTGCTTTTAGTGTTACCGATCTACAATAAATCACTTTAAAAACCAATAAACACGACACACCGTTAGACAGTATAATATCACAAAACGTTTGCGTTATTTAACGATGTTATTATTATTTATTTAGTGTTCTGTCTGACGACAGGTCCATATGAACAGGATCGTTCCATCCTTTTCTCGGACTGGGACCTGTTCATATACGTTCTTGGCAGATGATCCAGAAGTGGTTCGCCATTGCCTTCTTCTGTGTGTGAATGGAGTAATTGTTGGGATGCCACGGAGGAAAACTCCGTGTTGCCTAGACCACGGCCTTGCCCAACACAAGTTATAAATTCGGGCAACGTCAAATGTAATTTATAGTCTATTGAATTTGGGAGATCAAACTGGAGGGAGAAAAGGAATAAGATGTCGTGGTCTATTTAAAGATAATTCAGGAGGGAAGAAGTTTTCTGAGTATATCAAATGTCTCAGACGCGTAGAGTGGAAATAATTTAATGTTAATAAGGGGATACCGAAGAACAAGTTGACAAATTGCACTAATACCGCTGTCTTCTAGGTTGTAGCGCATTGGAAACCTCAAATTCTGCACTAATATTCTTGAAGCTACGAATATAAGCTAATATTTGTGTACGTGTGAACCTAGATGGTGAATATGCAGTTAGGACTAAGGAAGTGAGTGGTAGATTTATAGATGTGGGAATGGACCCTGTAGCAAAGCAATGGGGCATTTAATAGGGATGAGTTTATTTGGCTGTGATTCGCCATAAAAGAGAAAATTTGTTTAGACGGACACCGTCTACTGCATAAAGAACTCAACTCAATAAATAAATTAATTGAGAAGTTATGGAAGGAAGCGGTCGTGGTCGAATTGAAGTTACACCATAATTTGTCTTGAGGGGTTGAATAAAACATGAAAACCTCAAGTCTAAGGATTAGATGGATTTTGGTTTGTGTCAAAAATTGTGAGCGATGTGTTGGTAAGGACGTGGAAGATTATGTTTGCCAGGAGGGCTGAGGAAAACAAAGATTATTGGTGCGTCGAACTGTTACTCTGACACTGAGAATTGAAACTGTTTCATGCGTCGATTCCTGGCAGGTTGAAACCTTTGCCTGGTTCTGCGTTACTGTTTTTTGAAATACGGAGAATTAATATTTTGCTACATCAAAGAGGACATTCATAACTGGAAATTCTTTTATTCTTTGTACATTATACTGATCCACTTGTGGTTTGCAGAAACCTACGTGAATAGTCGTCTCTGTACGCAAAGCAAATGCCGGTCGCATCAGCTGGTTAAAATCAGAAAAACCGTGGATATGAAAACTTGTAAACGACGTGTAGATCTACGATATGAAATCGTGTCTGCTTAAAGGACCCGCTGCCTAGTGGACGGGTGTATTGTGCACATGCGAGTTTGCTCTATGTTAAGCCGCGTGGATTGGTTTGTGTCAGCACTGACGTGTTGGAGCGACGTGACGCGTGGATTCCACAACGTGGTTTTTCCTTCAGGTTTTAAGGCAGTGGCTAATCTGAAATCGTTTTATTGGCCCCTGGTAAGTGAAGAGAGGAGAATTTCTAAATGATAGTCATGACTGAGTGTGATGTATAACTTCGTCATATGTCTCGTAACACGGGATAAGGAATGGAGTTAAACATTTGTCATTGTTTATATCTTAATTGCGTCATGTTTGTGTTTTATTGATACAATATTTTTATTTTCCGTCTATACACAAACTTAAAATAATGTTGTTTAAAATTATTTAAAATTATAACATTCTCAGTAGACGCTGCATCTTGTTACATTTTTTGTATCGACGACATGTTTCGATGTGTATTACATCATCATCAGGTCTATCAATTTTGATATATTTTAAAAACTGTTGTACATTTTGCGTTGCGTTTATTGATTATTTTAATTTGTTTAATTTTAAGTAACAAGATGCAGTGTCTACTGAGAATGTTATAATTTTAAATAATTTTAAACAACATTATTTTAAGTTTGTGTATAGACGGAAAATAAAAATATTGTATTTGTCATTGTATTAAAAATTTATTAAACGCGTTTTTAATTACAGGTATTTTATAATACCGAACATACAGTTACAGTTTAAAGCAGATTAACATATGAATATGTAGAGAAAATTCACAAATAGTTCAGAAAATGTTTATTTCGAAACATTTTACTTAATATCGAATTCTTTCTCGGTCTAGACGTTCGAATACTGCATACGCAATATATTGTCTACTGTAAATTAATCCATTAGTAAAAGCTTACATTTTACATTTGCATTTCCATTAGTATAATCTACATAATATCGAATAGGGTTTCAAATTGAGTGTGGTCTGATGAATTGGAAATGATAAGGGAGAAATCGGTTGAGGAATTTGCCATGAGAGACTGGGGAATACCACGAAAACTTCTGTAGGGATAGCTGGTCTGCGGGCCGAGATTTGAACTTGGGACCATTCGGATACGAAACAAGAATTTCAACGGCTGGGTCGCGACTTTGTGTAATCAGTGTGATTGAGAAAGCGTCGTTAAATATCATACGAATTCAATACCTTTGACCGCGACGGTTTGAGTTTTGAATGAGATTAATGATCGACATCTGCGGAAATATCCTTCTAGAAACGAGAATGTGCAGAAGAGAGCGGCTAAATTTGCAAATTTCACGAACGAATCTGGTTGGGAAACATTGGCACAGCGTAGATTGATAGCCCGAATGTGCGCCGTTTTCAAAGCATACACGGGGGGCCGGGCTTGGAAAACGATAGAGGATAGATTATTAAAGCCATGCTACCTGGGCAGGGACGATCATACTCGGAAAATTAGGACTAGGAAACAAAGAACGGATGTTGGCAAATATTCCTTTGTAAATAGGACCATAAGAAGCTGGAACCAATTACCTCCAGGCGTGCTAGAGTCTTTCCCCTGTAAATTAGGCACCTTTAGAAAGAGGGTCAGAAAAGTAGTTACAAGCTAAGGGTTATTAAGTTGGGAATAAATGGTGATAAGTGAAGTGAAGTGTCTTAGTCTCCAAGTGATGAAGGGCTGTAGTTCTTTGGGATAAAATTTTCATGTACTGAGAGCGGACTTTATATTCTACTCTAAGTATTGTGATTAATTAGTGGATGTGTGTTTTTGTATTGTGTCTAGGTGGTATTAATTTTTAAGTTAAGTTCTTTAGGTTAGATGGTTTTGTAATCTTATGAGTTGTTTTATTTTGAGTGGGATGTGTTGTTCTGTTGTGTCTTATTGAAGGTCACTGCCACCGGGTATAAACCCATTTGCAGTCAATAATAAATAATAAATAATAATAATATTAATGTCGGAACAGTGGAGTATTGACCAAGGATGTAAGTGAGGGTTGCAGGCGGTAAGGAGTAAATGTGAGCACGTTCCTTTAGGCTGAAGATTGTTGAAGAGCTGATTTTGTAGTTGAATAAAGTAGCAAGTCTCTCATACGTGCTACATGCTCCGTCGATCGTATTCTTAATTTCTTCATCCTAATTATTCTTGGTGAAGAGTGGACCTACAAAGTTTTCTTCGCATTCTTCTCACTTCATTTCTCTTTGGTCTAAATATTCGCTAGGCACATTTATTCTCATATATCCTTCATATGTCTTCTTCCCTCAGAGTGAGAGGCCATGTTTTACACCCATACAAAGTAACAGATAAAATTTACATGCCGTCACTTTGTACTTTGATCGAGGTGGTAGATAACTGAAGAAGTAGACTTTCGCGTGGCAGGAATTTTGAGATGCTCATTTCATTTGTTTGGCTGGTGTTACAAAAGTTCTCTCTGATCCTTTGCCATCCGCAGTTAGTGAAGTAGACCCTGCCTTGTCGTGCTATTATGTTTTAAGGTACAATTTGGCTGCACGCGACAGAGACAAGCGACCGAGGCAGGCGACAGAGTTACGAGACCGAGACTGGTCGCTTCCTGTCTGCTCTCTGTACAATCGTATGAAGTACAAT
>NW_019060201.1:203642-214514 GCF_000696155.1 Zootermopsis nevadensis
TAAACACTTGCAATGCATTCCAATGCTGGGTTCAATGTCCATAAGACAATCCTCTAGAGAGGAGGCATTCATCAGTCAGAAATTCAAAATAACAAAATATGTAACTGAAAAACTTTCCCTGAAAAGCATCGAAGTTAAGTGCATGAACCTGTCCAAATTACAACGAAAGGGGTGTCCAAGATATAGGATATTGTGGATATGTAAAATTATAGGATATTCGCCGGTTCCAATTAAAAGTGTCCAATATAAAGGGGTGTCCAAGATATAGGGTATTGTGGACATGTAAAATTATAGGATATTCGCAGGTTCCAATTAAAAGTGTCCAATATAAAGGGGTGTCCAAGATATAGGGTATTGTGGACATGTAAAATTATAGGATATTCGCAGGTTCCAATTAAAAGTGTCCAATATAAAGGGGTGTCCAGGATATAGGGGTGTCCAACTAGAGGGGTTTTACTGTATTTATAATCGCCAGTTGGACACTGTTACGCTATATGTATTTTCAGAGCTGGCGGAAAATGTATTCTTTTGTAGATTACGACATTTATTTACATTTTCTTAGCAGTTTTTAACGTGCTACTTGTGGGGCAATTACTCTTGTCTCACTGGCGGAGGACATTGGTTTTGGCTTTAGTTTCTGCTCGTCTGAGGATCGTTGAGGCACTGCAAAGACCACCTTCTGATAACGAAAGTTATTTATCATATTCTGGATCGTAATGTTTGAAAATATACGTTGCTACGTCTCTTTGATTGTAATGCGGTATAAACCAATAAGGTCTGATGTACTCTAAATATAATAGCCATTGTCCATCACGCTTGACTGGATGAATGCGTTGTTCGTGCGATATGCAGAAAAACTTTTACGTGTCACGAAACACGCGTCTTAATGTTACATTTTGCACAGCGAGTTAAATCTGATTGCTTATTTGAGTTATGGACCATCTGTCGCGCTGTCATTTACATTTTACGAGGTGCGATCGGAAAGTTTCAAGACTGCGCGTATAAAAACCCGTACACTTATCTCAGGTATTAAATTCATCCATCACCCTCGAAGTAGTTCCCCTGGGAGTGAACACAACGATCCCAGCGCCGCTGCCAAGCCTGGAAGCATCCCTGGAAATCTTTCTTTGTCAGCCTGTCAAGCACCATCTGCGATTCTGTCTGAATCTCGTAATTAAGCACTTCGATATCTGGGGAACTTTTATACGGTGCCTCAGAACCCAGAACGCCTGACGCAAACGATTTGCAGAATTCGTTCCTTTAAATGGAAGTCCATCGCGGTATGTTTCCACTGCGTTCTGTTCTTACTGCTACAGGTTTACGATGATATTTTCCTCAGTTTTTACCAGTATACTCTGCGCGTGTTTCTAGAGAAGGGATGAGCCCAATGTACCTACTTCCTGGTGGAATGTGATTAAATTTGCAAACTTTTCTCAGTCAGATTAACACGAACAATTCCTTTAAATTTTTTGAAATATATAGAGATTTTTTATTATTTCCGCGGGTATGAAATTTTAAACTTTACTGCCATAACCTCTGCGTCCTAATAACAAACTCCGTGGAGCAAAGCCCTTATTAAGAAAGTGTCAATTTCTGAACTAGTCAAGAAATTCCTACCAATTATGGAACTGAAGATTTACTATCGTGTTCATAATAGTCCTTCTCAGGACCCTGCCCTCAGCTTGTTCACTCCATTCAGTATCCTCACATCGTTTTTAGGATCTATTTTAATATTATCCTTCTCGCTATACGTTTGGGTTGCCTTGCCTAATTTTTAGTTTATGAAACAGTTCGCGGTTATCAAAATAATTGATAGGTTCATTTTCCTTTACTGTGTTGTTTTAAACGGACTCAAGATATTCTTTAAGCTTTTCTCTGCACAAAATTTCGAAGTCCTATATTATATTGTACTTAAATCTGTCTCACTTCAGAAATTTGTACGTCTGTCGTGCTGGTGTTACTGGAGAAACGGAATTATTACAGATGCTTCGGTGACATGGTGTTCGTACAGAATTTCACGACAAGCCGTCGCTTTATTCAGAAAGCACAAATTCAGACGGTCATGGCATCAGACCGTCTGTCCTCACATGTCCTCGTATAGAGAACATCTTCGTGTACCCGCCTAAACAAGTGAATGATCTTAGTTTCCCCTAGAGCATCTTGAAAATGTTTACAGAACCATTTCGGCCAGAACAGGACAAACACGTGACATGAAGATGACTTAATAGATTCTTCGAAACATTTGGCAAAATCCAAGTGTGAACATTTTGGAACGGTAATGACACCAGAGCTACATTTATGGAATTCGTCTGAAAGTTGCTACTGTTCAGTTCGTATTTCATTTTCTCGTCAACCTGAGTGAAGACGAAAAGATTACAGATATTGCAAAACTGTAATTTTACTTCGTGTTTTTATGTTCGATGGAATGTTTTTTTATTACCACAAGGGAAGATGCGATATTATAAAACCCATAATATCAGAAGATAATTTTCGAACTTAAGGATACGTAATTCAGAGGACACAGAACATTTTTAAAAGGCAGCTTCATAATTTCCACTCGTCACTAAACATTATTAAGGATAAGAGTTGAGTATGGCGTGTGGAACGCATAGGAGAGATAAGAAATGCTCACAAATATTGGTCGGGAAACCTGACGTAGACGAGAGGATGGTATTAAGGTGGATCCTAAGGAAGTAGGGTCAGAGGGCGTGGCCTGGATTTAAGTGACTCAAGGGTTAGGGTCCAGTGGAGGCTGGTATGGATACGGCAATGAACCTTCGAGTTAAAGGTTAATTTCTCTACCGACTGAGCGTCTATCCGAGAAGCAGGTCATTGCGCATTTTTCGTAATTCTGTCAACTTCGTCCCTCGAGCATCGTGTTTTAAAATTCCCTCCGTGTTTTCTTCAGTCAGGACGAGAGATCAGATGGCATAAACCATGTAAAACAATGCGTGGATTTACAGTTAATATTTGCTTTCCTCGGCACGCACTGTGGATATGAAATACACGTTATACCCTGTAAGTTAAACTCATGTTCTGCAGAACTGAATGATGATATCCTCTGACAGAATAATGATTTTATGACTGATAGTCTAGCGGTTAGAACGCTGGCCTTGTAATCCTGGGGTCTCGGGTTCGAGTCCCGGCGGTGCCCGAATTTATAACTTGTGTTGGGCAAGGTCGTGGTCTAGGCAACACGGAGTTTTCCTCCGTGGCATCCCAACAATTACTCCATTCACACACAGAAGAAGGCAATGGCAAACCACTTCTGAATCATCTGCCAAGAACGTATATGAACAGGTCCCAGTCCGAGAGAAGGATGGAAGGATCCTGTTCATATGGACCTGTCGTCAGACAGAACACTAAATAAAAATAAATGAAGTCTTTGGGCCGACTAATACGTACCACCAGCGTCCATTTTAAATGAATTTTGACATGTAATTTAGAAAGAAATTCAAATTGTGTGCGTGTGTTGCATTGTGTGGGCTTACAGAGCCGTGTTTTTGGAGGATAAACACGTTCTGGAACAGTGTTCCGCAGTCGATGTGCCGATGTTTACTCTCACGTTACACTCAGCTTCATAATTGATAGTTTTATTCAGCATGTATTATGATTTGTCTCCTGCATTCTTATAGGGCAAGGATTTATATGTAGGTACATATAAATTCGGTGTCACTGAATGCGTAATAAAACAGACATAATAACAAAGTGAACAGCCACATTACGCTTTAGGATGAACGTGATGTCCACGTCAGGAAAGATTATCTGTTCTTCTGATTAAATTATCTGTAATATATAGCGCTATACGGAAGGAAAACATGGTCAATGGGGAAGCCAGAAAGAATGAGGTTAGAAACATTTGAAATGTGGTGCTATAGAAGGATGTTGAACATTAAGTGGACTGATGAAGTACGGAATGAGCTGGTCTTAGACAGGATAGGCGAAGGAAAAATCTTACGAGAAGAAGAGATAGGAGGCATCCAGGATTGGTTAATTTGGTAATGGAAGGAACAGTTGAAGGGAAGAATTGTAAGGGGAGACAAAGATTGGAACATGTGATGTAGATTTTTGAGGATGTGGGCTGTAGAAAATAT
This sequence comes from Zootermopsis nevadensis, assembly GCF_000696155.1. The sequence goes on from NW_019060201.1 coordinate 207,737, forward strand.
GTGGAAATGAAGAGATTGGCGCAAGATAGGCGAAAATGGAGGACCACATCAAACCAGTCGAAAGACTGACGACAAACAAACAAAAACAGTATATACTTAAGATATTGTAGGTGCGTCATATTGTGATTTATTTAAATAGTATTAAAAATATATTAAAATTGGCCGTCAATCACAATATAAGATAATTAAAAGATTAAAATATCATTTTACGTTCCGTATCGAGTACTCGATTTACATGTGGAACATTTACGACATGTTTCGGCTATATATAGCCGTCATCAGGTGTTATGTTATAAACTTTTTAACTGAATTACTGATTTTTAATGATTTTTAGTTTTCATTTTTCTTATGATGTTCACGTCCTTCATATTGTATCTTCATCCGTTGTTGTGTCACATGTCACTAATATGATTGTATTTCGTAGTGATGCCAATGTTGTGTATACTGGACCAAGAAGTAATATCGTAGCAGTATTAGGAGAGATTGGAGCCAATTTTAATATATTTTTAATACTATTTAAATATATACTTAGTTAAACATTGTGGAATTTGAGGTTTTCGCGTCGGTGAGTCTGAAGATGGCTGTCTTCTAGGTTGTTGAACGATGTTTACCGACCCAGAAGACAGCCATCTGCATCCTTAGTTCAGCATTGCTTGTTGGAGTTGTAAGTGGTATAATAGACGCGAATCAGTACGATTCCTTAACTTGAATTAGTGTCACGTTAGGGTTTCAGGATCGTCAGTACTTCTACGGCAATTCCTAACGCGATTTCAACAGTTCTCGACTGATGGAAGATTTTGGATTTATTGATAAAACGTAATATAGTTACATATACCATGGAATGTCACAGGTGAAGTTAGATTTCGTATAACTGTACGCCACATGTTAAAGTGTATAGAAAAGTCCTTGCGGAAAAAGTTGGCTCATAGTGAACAGTTTTCCAGAAATAGTTACTGAAACAAGAAAAAGCCCGAATTTTTAGCAAGGAACATTGATTAGTTTCAGTAAGATCCATAGTCCCTTTATTTTGTAAACACAGTTGACTCCCGTTTATCTGGAAGCTGATTAATTGGGGTCTGTCTGGTTTAAATGAAAATAGAACTTAATTTTTTTTTAAAAAAATGTAAAATAACGTTGAAAAAGGAAGGAATATCTATAAGAATGCCACGTTATTTAGCATATTATCATAAATAAATCGTTGCTAAAGTTTTCGACAGTAGAACGTCTTTACTATCAATTGGAATCCCCTTAAAAATGGTTGGTATGTACTGTATTAAATTTTATATAACATCCTTCCTGTTATTAGTAAAACTCCCTAAATTTAAGTAGTGTATGTCTGTAGATAAACGTGTGTGTTTGTTACATTTGCATGTTTTTTATTTTATTTTTGCGAATTATTCGGGGGTTTTATTATGCTGGAAAACACAGGCAACCCGGATAATCGGCTGTATTTCATGGGAGTTTTAGCAACAAACGAACTTAAATATATTTATTTTGTACAGTCTATACACAAACGTTTGAAGTTTATTGGTGTTGTAAAAATTATATAATATTAAAACATTTTATTGTGTAAAATATTATATTAGCGCTCTTAATCGTAAATACGATTTTACATTATATTTTTTTAGCGCTTTTATTAAAACGACATGTTTCGACGGGTAATACCGTCGTCTTCAGGTTTTTTTATCAATTTAAAATATTTTAAAAACTATTAGATATTTGATGCAATATATTATAATGATCCGTAGTTCTGTTTGTAGCTTTCCATTTTCATGGTAAGTTGTTTATTGTAGTCAGACGTTATATTTATCTGTGGAATTAATGTTTAATTATTTTCTTGGAATGAGTATGAATTGACATAGGAAATAAATAAATAATCGTATAAATATCTATTAAAAATAGTAAACGATATATAATATAATATTTTACACAACAAAATGTTTTAATATTATATAATTTTTTACAACACCAATAAACTTCAAACGTTTGTGTATAGACTGTACAAAATAAATATATTTAATCAAACACAAACATGACGCATATAAGATACAAAAAAACGAACTTAAATTGTTTTAAATGTCGAATGGAAATTTACAGAGATGAAATAATGCGAAATTTTCATGTGTGGATGTCACTCCAGAACTCCTGCACTCGTTGAAATACTGAGCACAAATAACAACGGAGCCAGATTAATTACTGTGGATTACCTCGCATTTAGCTTTTACTCAGAACTGCTGTACTGAAAATGTTACCGGGTTAAAAGGAATTTGTTACGCAGAGATGGTCATGCTTATAGCTTTCACTCCTTGACTTTTGATTTCGTGTTACTAACAAACTGAAGTACCCGTTTTTTAAACGAGATTTGAGATTTTTAGTCCAAATTAAACGCCATTTTTATGTCTGTTGTGAAATTCCATCCTTATAAATAAGAGTTTATTTGCAAAATGGATCTTTTTTTCGAATTTTGTTGAACGTACAGTACGAATTACTCTGTGTTTTATGAATGGAGCGGGATACGTGTCCTGTAACATACGTTACAAAATTGTATAAATATTTGCCCTACGTCACTAACAAGGAAAGTAATTTTTTGTTACACTGTTCATTCAGATAGAAAGATTTGAAGGGTGGTATTACATATCAGACGATGGACAAAATCCAAAAAAAAAAAAATTAATCCAGACTGTAATATGCCATAGTCAGAACTCATTAAAATGAATATTTCTTCAGCCATATTAAAAAAAATATTATTTTGCTACAATATGAAATGAAACCTACTTTATCTTCTTCATGTGAGAAATTGCTTTGAGGTTCTTGGCGCCGGTATGAGGACGACTGTATTTTAGGATGTTCCACCTCTCAGTCTCGTGGAAAGTGACTGACGGCGTCGTTCTAGTGTCTACGACGCTGCTCGGCGTCTCATCCCACAAGGCCGTCGTCTTCAACTGTTTTGAGGACCACTATCGTTTCTGTTCCTGGCTTTAAAGAGGGCTGCAGCGTGAAGCTTACTGAATAATGTGTGAGTGTATGCTGAGCTCCACGTGATAGGGTAGAGGAACTTCCGAAGTTGTCCTGAGTTCGAAGCTTATACCTGCCCGATTCAGTCTGAATGTTTTTGTTTTTTTATCGTTCGAACGTGTGTGATGGAGTTTCGACTTTCTTTAAAGGAAACCTATTTCGTCACTTCCTGCAACTTGCGTTGTGTACTTCGGTTTCATGTCCACTGTCTTTGCTTAAAAACTATTTTACGGGTTTCAGTTAAAGTTGGTTCTGGTGTTGTGCGTCGGAAGTTGCGATAATTTGATTTTGGTTCGTAAATGAAATTCATGAAGGCCTATTGAGGCCTTCATGAATTTCATTTGGAATATTATAAATTTTCTCAAAAGCTGCTTACAGCAAGGAAACTTTGTGTGGCCTATAAAATATTTATTAAATATAGACGTCTTGAAAGCCTGTAATATTTATTTGTAACATTTTCACATCTTTTGTGAGAAATGACACGGAAACATGCGTCCATAAACAATATGGTAACATTTCTAGCACTTGGGGTCTGTCATAAGGATTCAGCGTAAAATGATATTGAAGAAAAAATACAGATGTAATGTATTTTTGTTGACCTGAGCTTAGATGGGAGAATAATATTAAAATGGTTGTAAGGTGTGGATTGGTTTCGTCTGTCAGTTACGAGATCTTATGACCACGGTTCCATAAAAGACGAGGAATGTCTTTAGCTGATCTTCTGAAGGAAGTCTCCGTTACATGGAGTTGTTAATTGTTATTTCCAAACCAAAAAAAAACATCGTTTTGTAAAAATATACATATTCCTGTCGTTTTAGGTCTGTAAACAAAGGAAGTGTATTATATTGCTTTATTCCTGAATAGATATATTCGGTATGGGTTAAAAAGTCTCATTTCAGTAACAGTAGATCATCACAAGACGACAAAAGACACGAGACGAACGTGATTATTTGTATCTGCAATAACAGAGTATCGAGAACGTGGCAGAATGAAATTTCCGAAACCTTAGATAAAATGCGTACTTATCGGCATAAAATTTCCCAAGTTGTGTTAATTTTTGTTTTTTACTTACCTCGGCCAATCGCGTTTTTCTTCTCGTACTCGTTTTGAGGAACGTGAAATACTTTTTTTTTTTTTTAGATATTTGTTCTGTCGTGAACAGTTTTCTTTGTCCGCTGTAACTGACGGCAATGAAAAGATATTTTAGCGCGTTTAAGTTATCACAACACTGAGGTTTTAATCCCTTCCTGCTTCGCTGTTGTTTCGTCTGTAATGAGGCGATGCCTTCTGTCAACCTCTTATATATGTTTCTGTTCGCGGTCTCTGTCTCTCGGTTGCAGCCTGCTTGGCTCCAGTACACTGCCCTTATCATGGAAATAACTACACATAAAAAGTGATTTTTATTAGTGTCTAAGCTTCATTTAATTTCTGTCGTCCTTTGTTTCGCTTAACTACGATTTGACAGTCGTTTGTTTATTAGCATAAATGGGTGTGACACACACGATCTGATCTGACTCCCTTCATTGATTCATTTGTAGCAGCTGCACGCGATATTCTTTCGCAGATCTAGAGTCTTTTTTTATATTTTTTAATACTCTCTGAACTCCTTTCTCATTCTCCGTTCCTTATACTTAGATCAACTAACTGTTTGACGTAATTATTCGTGTTTTTTTCCCGTCTAATCACAATTGTATATAAATAAAATTTATACATAAGATATTAAAATATCATTTACATATTTGGTACATCTTTTTACTACATGTTTCGGTTACATTGAACCATCTTCAGGTGTAAAGTTAAAAGTTAAAAATTATAATCTTATAAACTAAAACTTAATTACTGTTGTTGTGTAACTTCTGATGATGTTTACTTCCAAATTCATTGGAGTGAGGGTAAAAAAAAAAAGAGCGTAGATATGTCTTGAAGGTATTCAGAGGTACTAACGTATTCGAGGAGAACTGGATCAATACTGATCACTTATAGAGAAAGTAGGTGAAAGGTGGTTGTTGGGATTGGGGTCAAGCGTCTGAAGGACATTGAAGATGGGGTTATTAAGGTATATGACGTGATTTTGTTTAAATTACTGAAAAATTTACCATCTGCGTATTGTCATGACCTTAACATAATTTGGATCAACAGTGACATTACTACCTTCCGTCTCTTCTGTCATGGCTGCTAAATTTCTTTCTTAATCCATTTATTTATTCATAGATCTTCGTACATGTTTTACTGTATACAGAATTATTCTGTGTTCCCTTTCATAAATGTCAGAATATATTACGTGACGAACAAGAAAAATGCAACTGCACATTATCCCGGAAACATCTCTGTTTTGATTTAGAGCTCTGTAAAATTGATACGTGTTGCGAATTTTATGGACAGTACATTTTACACATATATGTAAACATTTTTAACTTTTATGTACACAAGTAGTCAAGGGAAGCGATTGTTTCGTTAGGATTGGCAGGGACTTATCGAGTACGCGTTAAAAGTGATCCTTGTACGAAGATGGCTGGATGTCTCCTGGGTTGTAGCGCCATGTAGTCTGCTGAAAGTTTGCCGACGTTTCAGGGACTACAGGACGCTACAACCCAGAAGACATTTATCTTCATCCTGTATCTAGACCAGCCTTTAAAGGAAAACATTTCTTGTGATGTCAGTAGTCTTGATGGCAAATGTTTCCTGAACACTTTTGCGTTCTGACGTGGGGTATAAATTAGTTTCAGAACGGCCTCAGAATAAACCGGACCCTGTCCTGGGCCAACAAAATCCAGTCTCCTTCAACTCCTATCTCCCATAGATCCCGCCTGAGATAATCCTCCCATCTACGTCTAGGTCTCTCCAGAGGTCTCTTCCCCTCAGGCTTCCAAAATAGTGGACCCAACCAACCAGATGGCTTACGGAACCCGAAGGTTTATCACCGAATTAACCAAAGCCCTCCACCGGTCCCTGTCCTGGGCCAACAAAATCCAGTCTCCTTCAACTCCTATCTCCCATAGATCCCGCCTGAGATAATCCTCCCATCTACGTCTAGGTCTCTCCAGAGGTCTCTTCCCCTCAGGCTTCCCAAATAGTGGACCCAACCAACCAGATGGCTTACCGAACTCGAAGGTTCATCACCGAATTAACCAAAGCCCTCCACCGGTCCCTGTCCTGGGCCAACAAAATCCAGTCTCCTTCAACTCCTATCTCCCATAGATCCCGCCTGAGATTATCCTCCCATCTACGTCTAGGTCTCTCCAGCGGTCTATTCCCCTCAGGGTTCCCAACCAATACCCGGTGCTCACCTCTTGTCCCATCCATGCGCGCTACATGTCCAGCCCATCTCATTCTTCTCGACTTAATCACCCTGACAATACTGGGGGAGCAGTACAGATTTTTAAGCTCGAAGCAAAATTACGTTCCATTTTTGGATTATAAACTTGAAACACCTAAATAAAGTATAAACTTCTGGCAGTATAAATAGGCTTTGTGAGCTTTGGTGGTATTCATTTGTGTTAATTGCGAAATGAATTAATGAGTTATTTGTTTTCATAAATACGGAAATCATTGTAACCTTCCCTGTGAAAACGGATCTAACCCCCGGTAAATATGTGACCTGTGAGTGGACAATCCACTTCCAACACAAGGCTCTCATTCCTGCAGAGGGTTTTAGATTCCTTGATCTTGTAGTACACTTATCAGCCTGCAAGACCGTGCAAGGTGTAGTAGGAGTTGAGGTTTTCACGAGTATGAAGATGGCTGTCTTCTGGGTTGTAGCGTC
>NW_019060201.1:214716-225233 GCF_000696155.1 Zootermopsis nevadensis
AGGTCCCCGCTCCACTCCAAAGGCCTCGGTATTTTTTTTGTCAAGTCAAAAGCTTTATGTCCGTAAGTATATTCACTGTGTTACACTAAGTAATATCTACGTGGTTATCCATAGACGAATATTATTCGTTTTAATTGACAGCTCCATCAGTTTTTCATTAGAAAGACAGACCGTGCTTTCTACATAACAGTAACCAGAATTTCCAAATGAAATTTTTAACCCCGAGTGTATTCAAGCTTTAATACTCGTAGGCCTGGAGGCATCTCTCCTTTTATTGTACGGTTAAGCTAGCGAGAGAATTCTCACAAAATCAATATGAAAATAAAGATTTTAAGTCTTAAGTAAAATCGTGATACTCAAATGAACATCAGTGGTTTTTTGTGTTAGTTTCTTCGTCATTAAATCTTTTTTCTATTTGTGATTTTCCTTTTATCTTCTGTTTCTCGCGACTTTTTCTTGTCCATGTTTGTCTTAACTGTTCTTCGATATCTTCCACGTCTTGTGATCTCTCTTTCACATGTCTTTCTCTGCCCTTCCCTATTGTATTTTATCAATGTTTTTTGTTCTAACCTTCGCTTTTCCATTTTACCTGTCTCATTCTATTTATACTGCCAGAAGTTTATACTTTATTTAGGTGTTTCAAGTTTATAATCCAAAAATAGAACGTAATTTTGCTTCGAACTTAAAAATCTGTACTCCTCCCCCAGTATTGTCAGGGTGATTAAGTCGAGAAGAATGAGATGGGCTGGGCATGTAGCGCGCATGGATGGGACAAGAGTTGTGCACCGGGTATTGGTTGGGAAGCCTGAAGGGAAGAGACAGCTGGGGAGACCTAGACGTAGATGGGAGGATAATCTCAGGCGGGATCTATGGGAGATAGGAGTTGAAGGAGACTGGATTTTGTTGGCCCAGGACAGGGTCCGGTGGAGGGCTTTGGTTAATTCGGTGATGAACCTTCGGGTTCCGTAAGCCATCTGGTTGGTTAATTAGTAATATGTAATATATTTATAATAATTAGTTTTGTGACAGTATCCGCATACCGCTTTATCAGCGAGTGATGGAAGATTTCTAGAGTCTTTATAGCTTAATATCTTTATGAAGGAAAAGTAGGTTTATGAGATATCAGTGTATGGGTGTGTACTCCTATTTAACTGTTGAACCAATTGCGTGTTATATTGAATTCGGTGCGTACTGAATGCAATTAAAGGCCACTCCAATCTTACATTTTAATTTCCTATTGGTGATTAAGAACAGGGCAGACGCTCGCATTTATGAGGTTGGAGTACACACTCTGTCCCTGCCTTAATACAGGATCCTGGAATAGTGTTTGGTGTTGTGTCTTACAAACGTAAAGAAAGCGTTTGTTAATGTAATTTATTTGTAGAATTTAAAAATACATGGGCGGCCAAGCGAAAATTAATCTTTGTTTGACAACGAAAATAAATTGACTATTGGAATTAGGAATGTGACATTTTATTTTAAAAATTACAAACATGGTGACGTTGCGAAACAAATGTAAATTAGGCGTATAATCGAATCTGTATTGATGGTATTCCCCCCAAAATTCTGCTGTTACTACTTCTTAGAACAAGTTTTTCAATATGTTTATAGCAACAAACAGTAAGATATTCTCGTTCGAGCAGGATTTGATCTTGCGACTGTCTATACGCCAGTCCATGACCTACATTTTTCATTTTATTGACATATTTTAAATTGGCTTTAATTAATGTAATATTCACAAATGTCTTGCTTTAGTAGCGTTTAGTTAAATCTAAAACTTCTTGACGATGGTGAAGAGTCAATTGAATAAAATTTTTTGGATATTATCCATCGTCTAGTAAATATAAAACGTAAAACGACGTTTCGGAGATGGGACTCTATCTCCTAGGTCTTCCTAGGTCCGGAGATAGGGATTAGCTCTATCTAGTGGGCCCAACTGTGTAGGAACCTGAAGACGGAGATAGAGTCCCATCTCCGAAACGTCGTTTTAAGTTTTATATTTTACTAGACGATGGATAATATCGAAAAATTTTATTCAATTAGCGTTTAATTGTTTCAGAACGATAACTATGAAACAAATATGGAACCTCCATATTCTACTCTTCTAACGTAGACATGAAATTCCATGCGGGATTTACGAGTTTGTGGTTGTAATTGTAGTGATTTTTATTATATGACACAATGTCCTTCTACCAGGGTACTTGTACTTAAAGAGGGCCAGAGTTCAAAGTGGAACTGCGTGTTATACTGAGCCTCGAGTCGAGATTTCTCAATTGAATCTGGAATGAGAACAAATTCCTCGGCAGTACAGACAGCTTGGGGCCCGGTTTATGAACCGGATCATAAATTATGTCAGCCTAAATATCCCAAGATGGCTGTTGAGCAATGCGATGTCTCTTAAGGTCGGTGTCCATATCAGCTTCTCCGTTGGTCACACAGCATTTATACTATTTTATGTAATGATGTCATTAATCTTGATTGCGTGTTGTGCACGTTCAGTGCGCAATTTGTTGGAGTAAGCACTGGCAGTGGTCTGTTCGGTGTTTGAATCCCCGGGGCGTGGATAATTATCTTTTTTTCAATCCAGTTCCTTATTTTAACGTGATGGGGGCCAATTACGGACTCGATATAAGCAGTTAAAATAAATACAGATAATAGGAAACATTAAAACAAGCTAAGACAAAACTAGACGCTTTCTTATGTCGAAGACGTTTTCTGAAAGGAGACGATGTTTTTGCGAAAAATATCGGAGAATCTACAAAATGTGATTTGTATCAATGGCGCGACGAACTGAAGGACTCTGTCTTAATGCACTGTTGACGCAGGAAGTATAGAATTGTCTTGTCTGCCTTGTGGACACGCGAATACCAACAATTTCCATGATGGAATGGAAGTTTATTTTTCCCTTGAAAACATTATTGAGAAATTATAACAATAATCTCACCATCAGACGATATTTCCGTCTGTCAGAATGGGATTTATAAACTTTTTTTGTTTAGAAGAAATATGACAATATTCTTATCTAATAATATCACTTACTTATGATACTGTTAGGGATATAATCAGATCTAAGATAAACTTTCGGGTGAAATACGATGATAAGAAATATAAGCATCTGTCATACTGTGAATACTCTCTGTTGTTAGTCACATATAAATATTATTCTCTTTACGTTTTGTATACAGCACCAGAGAAAAGGAAATATTTAAGTATATACGCGGGAGTTTTATTCGTCAATTTAAATGTTATAATCTTTGAAAGCAGGAGAGAATGTTACAATTAGAATTTATTTTTAAGGACTTGCTTAACATAAAAATATTTACATTAATTATTCTTGAGAATGCAAGTGTAAAATACCTGGGTTTTTTTTCTAGGGAGAGACATGTTGTAAATATTTGTGATGAAAGTCCAATACAACTTATTATAAACTGTATTTTCCCCCCTGTGGGCGTCTTCTGCAGAACCAACGTCTGAGAAAGTCACTTACGTGAAATCATTCGTCTCTGAAATCAGTGTTCACTGCCTTCAAGGACTGGCCTTGAGCTCTGTTGATTATCATTGCAAAACTTAGTTTAACGGGAATCTGAAAACATTTAAATACAAGTTCTCCTATTGCCTGGTATCTAAAAATTATGGCTTTGATATTCTTCCTTACATTTTGACTCGAAGTCTTGTTCCATAACACAATTTTGGGATGTAATTTCGTACCCGAAAATAATATTTTGGTACCAGAATTACGTTTTGTCATACCGCTATTAGTTTTCAGTACACAGAAAACCTTCTTCACCATAATTCGATCCGGTCACAGTTTTCCGGGTTGTGACCTTTGTTCCCGGAGTCTTATCGCCCTGAGCACGTTCTTCTACCGTCATTAGTTTACATGATGCAGACAACATCTTAACGGGTATTCGAACCCGGGGGCAGTTTTCGGGATTTTGATGTTTATCACTGCGATCTCCTTGCCGAAACAAACATTTCCTCTTGGCGACATTCATTTGTCACGCTTAGTTTCCGAACTACAGAAGTCATCTTCACCGGGATTCAAACCCATTACATTTTTTGGTAGTTTTGACCTTTATAAATTATATTCTTATTTGCTAGAAAGAAGATTGTCAAGGTGGGAGCAGACTGTTACATCAGTTCTCGAGCTAAAAAGCAAACGTACGTGCTCAAATTTTTTAATTTTATTTTGCTGAGATGGTGGACAATGACAACATAACACCTGATGACGGCTCTATGATAGCCGAAACATGTCGTAAATGTTCCATATGTAAATCGAGTACTCGATACGGAACGAAAAATTATATTTTAATCTTTTAATTATCTTATATTGTGATTGACGGCCAATTTTAATATATTTTTAATACTATTTAAATAAATCACAATATGACGCACCTACAATATCTTATAAATGTGAGGTATGATGAATATTAAATTAATACTATATACTGCTATAATTTCGTCTCTTCTCCAAAACTCTGAAGATTCTAGAACAGAATATAATAATTTTGACAGTTTTTTTTATCTTGAGACGGGGTCCAGAGTGCAGAGGAAAATGTTTGAACCTAATCAGTGAGTGAGCAGTTAGTACATTTTATATGGAGGAACTTTCTGTCTTCTAAAAGTCGTCTGGTATTGGTAGTTTAATGAAATAAGAGACTGCTATGGGCCTACTGTATCAACTAGACAGGCCGAGAACTCAATGGGAAGATAACATTAACCCAGATCGTAAGGAAGATGAAAAGTGGACGAGACTGACCCTGGATTGTGTCCAGTGGCGGCCTTTAATATTCGCGATGTTGTGTCCTCGGGTTCTGCTAGTGGTGGGCACGGATTTAGCTTAAGGAGTGAGCGACATTAATGCTTCCAAAGTAAATTCGAAGTGATTTTAAACTGCCTGTTGCTCGAAGTAACGTTCCTTGTTCTGCAGTGTTACGACGTACTGACTTGCCATTTGCAGGGTGACTGAAAAGTTCACTTCCCGTATCGACATTTTGGAATCTCAGTCAAGGCATGGATGTCTGTGGTCCATTCTGTATGTCATCCCATCGCTTTCATGGATACATTTTATATAAATGCACAGATTGGAATCACAAGGTTCTAATCAGACTGTCCTCTGTTTTTATTTCATTTCGTATTCTTCTTACTGTCTACAGGATGCTGTATTACATTCGAGAACTAACTTACTTTGTTTCAAGATTAAGGTTTGACGACTCTGTTACCAAATTCCGTCATTGGTTCGTTCCAGAGGCAGATAAAGTTCGCCGATTACCGCAAATAATACGATCATCCAAGAGGTTTTGCCTCCAATATTCTAGCTACGTGCTCAGCCCATCGAGGAAAACGAATGATCTATATTGACGTAGTTAAATTTAGGTTCGAAAGAACTACGCCATCTTAGGTTAAAAAAATATAATTCTGTAACACTTTGATAGCAGACGCAGTGATTCGTGACGTCTCGTATATACGCACATTTCACGTTTCTGATGACGTAACTAAAATATTTTCAATTTTGTAACACTGTACAATAGAAGTGTCGAATGTTGGAGCTAGCAGTATTAGTCCCACACCGCAAATTCGCACATCGATGACAGAATTTAAAAAAAAGAAATATCAGCATTTACTGGTCTTGAATGACGTGCAGTTCAAACAGAGTTTTACGAAATGTCATGCGACGGACAGAAGGACTTTTCAGACATTCATAAAGTTTTATCGCTTGGATCAGGGGTAGCCAAACTGTTCGTGTGTGACGGGGAGCCTAGGAGTCGCTAATAATTTTCAATGGACGCCTAGGAATGTAACGAAAGAGAATTGTATCAACGTTTGGATGTCCGAAGGAAATATATTCTTAACTTTTTTTCCCGTAGAACCTAGGCACACGTCTAGGAAAAGTAATAAATATTAATTTTTATATTTAAAGTTTAAATGCGTCATGTTTGTGTTTTATAATTAAAATATATAATATAATTCAGGTCTATAGAGGTCGTATTTATGATATATTTGCTCAATAGACATCTGTCATAAGTAGTCGTAATCAGTGCAAGGTATAGGAAAGCCACGTACTAACAAATACTACAAGGAAATTTAGAGCGATTGGACTTATGACGTAATTGTACGCTTGATTCAGAAATTTTAAGCGCCAGATTTTGTTTCACAGGGCGAACACAGCGGCTTCTGGTGTGTGCCGACGACACATACATGCCATAAAGATAAACACAGACTATTAGATGCTATTACGGTGTTTGGTCTAGAAAATAACACAGAAGAATTTTACATTCACGTTTCTTCACCAGAGTGTAGGACAATTCGATATGACACCGTGTCCTATCTAACAGAATTGGAAATACTCTATGGAGGACACTAAATTCTAAAGGTCTTCACACAACATTATGAGCACGAAAGGAATAAGAAACACGACAAGGGTGTCGAAGTCATTTTGCGATAATTAGAACCGAGCAACAGATGTGTTCCAATAGTAGTCTCGATTTCTGTTCCAAACAGTGACTCCAGGTCATGCGGGTTGCCATGTTCCCAGGTGCTATGGCTCTAGAGCGCACGGACCGACGTAAATTCAGCCTTAATGATAACATATTTCTGCGTGAATCGTTTATGATAGACGTTGATTTGGATGTTTTTTTATCTGAATCTTGTATGTGTTTTAACCAGCTGTCGGTTTGACCTCAGCGCCGCATAAGACACGTGAATATCTCAGAAAGTGTCGCTCCTGTATTTTTATTACATTATTTATTATCAGTTAACAGTTTTTCTGTTTCATACGATCACCGATATGGGGAAAAATAAACGACATCATAACGTCATAATCATTTCGGTTTTATGGATGTTGTTCGGTGGAGCTGCCAGTTTGCTGGAGTGCCAGATGTTCTTGGTTCTATATGATATTGATTGCTTGTATTTTTTTTTTGCAATTCATGCTTGTATCAACGCATGTTTACAACAGGTCAGAAGGACAGGATGAACTGAACGCAAAACGGGAAGGTCCCGATCATGTCGGGAATCTCCGAAATGACGTACGACTAAACTGCTGTCGGATTGTGCTGAGTAAAAGCTTAAACTTAAGATCTGTTTCACGTGTCTTAACTTTCCTGCAGGTTAATTTAAAAATCAGTTTTATTGAAACATTTATATTGTATTTAATTTAAATATAAAAACACCGGTACATTTCCTAAATAGCTATTTGTCGCGTATTTGAAGCTTAAACTTTTGTTAGGAATATATATTTATTATCACAGTCTATACACAAACGTATTTAAAATGTTGTTGTTGTTAAAATTTATATAACACTATAACATCTGTAGTATAAAATATTACAATAAGTTATATTATGTTATATTATGGCGCTTTTATCGTAGTATGATGTTACATTTATTATGGCGCTTATTATTAATTGCACGACATGTTTCTAAAACATCGAAACATGTCGTACAATTAATAATAAGCGCCATAATAAATGTAACATCATACTACGATAAAAGCGCCATAATATAACATAATATAACTTATTGTAATATTTTATACTACAGATGTTATAGTGTTATATAAATTTTAACAACAACATTTTAAATACGTTTGTGTATAGACTGAGATAATAAATATATATTTGGTTTCAACACAAACATGACGCACTTAAGCTACAAAATTTTGTTAGGAAGTGTGACTCTGGGGTCTCACGTCGTGTATAATTCTTGAACTGACTGCCATCGGGAGTTTGTCACGTGTGTAGCTTTGTCTTTGTGTCTAATGTCGGCACGGAATTGATGCCTGTAATAAATTAAGGTAAGTTCAGCGATAAAAACAAAGGACTCATTCGGGAACTCTTTGCACTCTGAACTGCATATTCCTCTTATGAGTTCCTGGAGATTAAACGAGGGAGAAATTAACAGCTGTTAAGACACAAGGAACAGACGGCGGGGATGGGGCATGGCGTGGAGTCGAATATCTTTCAGATCGTGTCTGCTGGACTTAACAGCAACGCGTGGAAGGCAGGAACATTGACATCGACCTTTTGCGATAACTGTGAGTAGGCAAATATATCGATGCTGTCATCTGCAGGCTACGTCACCCTCAGACTGTCATGGCTTAGCCGTCATCCCGTGTTCGGGCTGTCAATCCCGACTATACGAAGTTGAAGAAATTGAAAATCCCGTGGTCATTCCGGATGAAACCGAGGCGGAAATGGGAGATTCTCAAGATTTTTGTTTTGAGAAAACGTGAAACGTAATTCGAAGAATTTAATATTTGGCTAGAGATGCTTCTCGTTGCGATGTCATATCATAACCTGCCTCAGGGGACCATAATCTATTATTATTATTATTATTATTATTAGTGTTCTGTCTGACGACAGGTCCATATGAACAGGATCCTTCCATCCTTTTCTCGGACTGGGACCTGTTCATATACGTTCTTGGCAGATGATCCAGAAGTGGTTTGCCATTGCCTGCTTCTGTGTGTGAATAGAGTAATTGTTGGGATGCCACGGAGGAAAACCCCGTGTTGCCTAGACCACGATCTTGCCCAACACAAGTTATAAATTCTGGAACCACCGGGAATCGAACCCGAGACCCCAGGATTACAAGACCAGCGTTCTAACCGCTAGACCACCGGTGGCCATCCGACCATAATCTACCTTTTAATAAGTGCCAAAATGTCATAATTGCGCGCGTAATAAAGTGTTTGAATAAAAGCTATGGAAAGTCAGGGATTGGATTTTATATCGCATTAATTTTCCACCTCTCGTGCGCGGTCATGAAACTGGACAACGACGGCCCCAACAAGGCTCCTAGTTAGAGAAATAAAATTCCTTACGTTGACTGCAAAGTGCAGAAGAAAAACCTCTAAAGAATACGTAGATATTTTGGAGGACGTAAACAGTGAATTCGACTTTCGACCGTAGTATTATAGCCTGCAAGCAGAAATATATTCTTCTTGTCGAAAGTATACAACAGACCTTCCTCCACGGACCAGAGGTTTTGAGTTACTCAGCTTGTTCAGAAATCCCCGCCTCTTATGGACCCCCGAAGCATCATTACCTTTTTAACACCAAAATAAATACTTTTATTTTCCGTCGTTTACACAAGCTTTTTTTTTTTTTTTACCTTACGTTTTAAATTTAATAATTGATATATGCAATTTATTTGACAATTGTACAACTTATATCTTAATTGCATCATGCTTGTGTTTCAATACAATACTTTTATTTTCCGTCGTTTACACAAGCTTATTGTTAAAATCATATAAAATTTCACATAAAATTGTTACATTTTAAAATTGACGACATGTTTCGATATACAAAAATAAACATTTTCGCTTGGATTTTTAAACACCGCAGCGTAATGAAATTACGATGTTGTTGGATTTGAGGTTCCACGGCGGCGAGTCTGAAGATGGCTGTCTTCTTTCTGGGTTGTTGCGCCTTGTGGTGTGGTAAACGTTTACCGACAATGTTCTAATTACAACGTAAATCAGACGTTTCATCGTTTTTTATTATTCTACGTCAGTGATTGTTTGTTGTTTCGTATTTAATTTATACGTTATTCCAGCAGGTCTACTAAAGACTGATTCGTTTTACATTGATATTATTTTATACGTAGTCCATTGTCTGTTTAATATTCGCGGCGTTTCGGTCGTTGGCCCTACTCCCGTCTTCAGGTGATTAGTTATCAGTTATCATGTAATTTTTATACAGGGTGATTATATTTTCCGGCTGTGTTGACGACGCGGAAATGGCAGTTCACCTCTGCGCGATCGTGACATCGCTTGCCGCGCTGTGTAGTCCTAGCGGCACAGTCGTTAGTTATCCTCACTGTATCAGTGGTTCTGGTCGATTCGGAACGACGCTGTTCTCTGACGTAATGTATTTGAGTGCTCTGTCTCCACAGTAAATGAACTTTTGATGAGAAACTTTGTCTGGAAATACGAGAATGTTCTCTTAATTTCTAAATGTTTAGAAATGTTAACATGAGCTTTTCGTTCTTTGATATGTACAAGTTCTTTTAGCGTGAAATCCCACCCTTTTACCTCGTTGTTGTGTGGTCGTCAGTAAATCGGAAATGCGACTTGTAATTGTTTGAGGCGCCCCAGAGCCACTTCTGTATGAATAAGTTCTGTTAGTAGCCAGTAAGCTCGCTGTCGGCCACTACAGTTCTAATGTTGCGTTCACATCTAATTCCGTGGCGCTGTGTAAGTGATGTGAAGTTATACATAGTATATAATCTACTTCTAAAATAAATTAAATAAATTACATTACTGATTATTCAATGTTTATCATAAAATAATGTTTTTTTTAAATTTCACGTACCCCCTAAGATGTCTTCGCGTACCCCCAGATATAATTTCTCTTCAACTTTGTACCACCAAAGTTGTTTGTGTATAATTCAAGTTATACATAGTATATAATCTACATCTAAAATAAATTAAATAAATTACATTACTGATTATTCAGTGTTTATCATAAAATAATATTTTTTTTAAATTTCACGTACCCCCTAAGATGTCTTCGC
>NW_019060201.1:251595-280139 GCF_000696155.1 Zootermopsis nevadensis
CGCAACATTTAGTTGCAAAATAAATATTTTTATGGTGAAGGGATTAGCTTACCTTTTAAATCTTCCCCCATCCATCCACCCAAAATAAAATCCTGGATATGTTACAGCTTTAAAATTCTTGTACGAAATGTGTATTTATGTGTTCTTTTCCTTCCACGCACAGTTTGGGTGCTGTGAATCCAGATGCTTACCAAGCATTTCAGACATCACGTGACTTACATGCTGTTCTGTCAAAAGTTGTCGAGATTGGTGATGAGCATAGCTCCTCTTCGAAGAAGAGTGCTCTCAAAATAACAGCCTCCGTCATGACTCCGATCCTACCCATGCTGGTAAGACTAAAACCTCTTTTTAAATTCTTGCTACCAACTTATGCTTGATGAAGTTCTGTCATATTCATAATGATGGTTTATTGCTTTTAATAGAATTTTCTTCTGTGATCATCCTCATAGTTATTTTGGTTTATTGTGAATGCTTGGCTAGATTTCTTGCTTGTGAATATTATTTGAATATGCTGTTGTTGTCTTGTGTTTTGTGTAATCATAATTTCTAGCACATCGTAATTCTTAACGTATGACTTATTGTGAACTCCATAAGATTTTAACGAAATGAGTGATTTTAATCTATACAGTTTAATTTTAATATTCCCATACGATAAAGGTTAATTGTCATCATTTTTTTCTGTGGTAGCTGTTTTATGAAAACAGAAATTCTTCAATGTTAATTCTGAACAAAATGCATCTAATATTTATTATTGTCATTATTCATGGCAATTTTTAGTTAGATTGTACATTATGGATTCTATAAAATAGTCTTCCGTACTTAAAGGTCCTCCAGACGTATTGTATGCTGGGTGAAAATTTTGCAATTTCTTCAGGATCTTATTCTTTGGCATGTTCTGTCTGTGTTGTAGAGCTTTGTTTATTAGTAGAATTCTATAATTTCTTCATTTACTTTTATGCTTGTGAAATGTGTAATCTGCTGTCTCATCTTGTGAAACCTGTTTCAACTGATATTAGACATACCTCAAACTGCTAAAGGAATTTATATATAAATATGTGAAGATCACATTAAAATCCAGGACTTATTCTTTGTATTATTTTGCACGGAATGAAATGTCAGAATGTCGCATGTTCCATGCTAGGAGTATCGCGTCTGGCATATAATTCTTGAAGTGTGAATTTTAGTATTCAGTTATGTTTGTTATTATTTTGTATGGAAATGATACAGACAAACATGCAATTGGACAACACTATGTCATTTTGTTTCTTGCTGCTGAGAGAATTTTTTGGTTCTTGAAATTCATTGGCTACAGCGATCAAGAAGACTGCACTTGTTGCCAGACAGGGTGTTTGAATGGTTTGCATATTTCTGTAAAGGTGAGGGCGAACCTTAATCATTATGCCAGAACTGGTGTGTCACACATTGCCATCACTGATTTGATGAGATCTGTATCGTGTAACAGATAAAGTTTTTGAGGAAATGAACTGGGCCAGCAAGTTCTTCAGCGCGTTCCTTATAGTTCAGGCTTAGATCCCAGTGATGTACATCTTTTTGGTCTACTGGAAGGCCACAAGTTTTTTAATGATCATAATGTCCAGCAGCACTTCAGTTGTTTTTCTGCGGGGGCTTAAGTCTTGTATGCGGCTGTGTTTATGTGACTCTGTAGAGAACCAGAACTTATGTAATGTGTGTCCAAATACAAAATAAAATTATGTCCTGGAATTTGTTATAGTCTGCTTAAATAAATAAATAAATAAAGGAAGAAAGAAGAATGTGAACTTGTGATATAAACAGAATTTAGGATGAAGTCTTAGTATAAAATCTCTCTTGAGTCTGCTTACCTGGAATGGAATTACCAAATGAACATTAGGTTTTAAAGTCACATTAAGAGAAGAAATGGTGCAGGAAATGCTTATTACTTTTTGTAGTTCTCTCACCTGCTTTCAGTAACTCTGCAGATTGAAATTTACGGAAGACAATTAATGGAAAGTGTCTGCAAATGTTACCGTGTGTCATAATAATTATTCTTCCTTGTGGTGCTATGTTGTGAATGTATTACTGTTAAGTAGTGTAAGTGGTACTAACATCTGTTGAGACTTAAACCTGAAATTTGCAATTGAGAGTGCTTTTAATACCTTTACTGTTTCTGGACTTATGGATTTTGTCAATTGTCACCAGACGATGGACAGCGCCCAGAAATTCAGCAATAGTAATTGTAATTTACCTGTCAGAATTGGTTTTTAATACTTGTTTAAAATATTTTTTTGAATTTTGATCTGTGAATGATGACAAATTTCTTTTCAGCATAATAATAATGGAGATCACAGTAAAGAAATAATTTGCGCTGATTCAACGCATAATTCTAAGAAACGGAATGCTGATTCAAATCATTGTGAGGACTCACAGCCTATGAAGAAACGACATACCACTTCAAATTGTAGTGATAATGAATCACAAAGGATCGATAAATCCTGCAACAGTGATGATGAAGATGAGTATACCATCTTTGGCAACTATGTAGCACATGAGATACGTTCCTTACTCTCTGAAGAAAACAGGAGACATCTGAAACAAATCATACATAAAGCTATCATAGACATCGGAGAACTGGACGACAAATGTTTTCAGTCCAGCATTAACCTCAATTGAACACTTCCCAAGAATGTTCTGAAGACTGAGTCTGAAGTGAGATAACGAATTCATTGTATTTGGTTTGGGAAAGAAAGTATTTTCCAAGCGTTGTTTAGTGTTCAAACAAAGTTACAAGAAATTGTTTACACTTTTAGAATGATGAAGAAAACGAATGAAGCATACTTAAAACTTCATAGTTACACCAGTCAATATAAAATCTCTCAAAGTTTTGTTTCAAATGACCCGGGTGATTGTTGTTGTTGTACGTCTCAGTTAGATGCCACTGATTTTGAAAATGGATAACCCACAACGGACGAGTTTATGTGTTGTGCAGTTAGTGAATCGAGGTTCTGTAACGGTCGTGCTTTTCGTATGCAATTTCATGTTGAACCGCCCAGCCAAATATCCTTATATGCTGCAATCTTTGCCATCGTTGAGGCAGCAAATCGCAACTGCATAGCTTCCGTCATCAGGAACACTGCATAAAGTTTAGGACAAGTTGGATTGTCATTTTGACATCTGCCGTATGAGTCACAGAACACATAATAAGTCTCTGTGAGGTGCGTGCAAACTTTGAGAGTTTTTCTGGTGACTGCTGTAGGTGTGAAGTTCTGAGTAATCTGCATTTGTTTTCTGTATCATTTTGAAATTGTAAAGTTGCTTTGTGCTCACCTGGTATAATGAATTGTAGAAATATGTTGAAAATTTCATCAAGTAATGTTTGTTTGAAGCATGAACATCTGTACACAAGGTTTTTTGAATTGTGTGATAAGAAGGAATGATTAGGTTTGTTTATATTGTCTCAAATTGTCATTAATTTGCTGCAGAAATTCTTCAAGGATGAGACTTAGTAATTTTGTTTAATCTTTATAATTTTTCATGAGTAAAACCTCAGGAAATTTGTGTTTTCGTTACTTATGAAAAGAAAATACAACAAAATGCATGAGGATGACGAGACTGTGGACTAATTATGTTAGTAAGCCCGTTGTTTAGTAGTGATCCAGGCTTTTTTTGTCCACTTTCTTGTACTTTTCTGAAATATTTAATTGTTCGGAGAGATAGCGAAGCAAGTCTATATTTTATTTTAGATAAAGCTAGTGTGTAAGTCATACTGGATACCTGAATTTCATGTAAAATGAATAGACTCTTCAGCAGTTTGATTTATTTTGTTACAGTTATATGAGCAGTTCTGTTTTTGAGCTGCCTTGAGTGTACTTTTTTTTTTTTGTGATGTGTTATGGGCTCGTCATACATTACTTGGCTCTTAAAGCTGTTTTAATTTCTCTTAAGAATTGAGTGATCAGAAGTTTGATCGTAAGGATCAGCGGCAATGTTTTAAGTTGGTAAACTTGCTTTCGGATCTGTTGTAAGCTCTGTTTAAAACCAAAGAGGAAATGAATGTCCACTTTTTGTACATTTTCTTATTAATTATGTAATCTTTGCAAACATTCCTTCATTCTTGCTGTGGAACATATCCTGGTTCATGAAAATGCATTAAACCTGCCCACAGGAGGTTAATGTCTGCTCAAGAAATACATAAGTCCATTTCAGGAATGAAATTCATGTTGTATGTTTATTTATATGTTATAAAGAATAATTATATCATCAGATATTTGTTGCCTTGTAAAAATGAAGGGAAAGTTCTGTAGTTGTGTGAATAAATTAAATGATATTTTGTGTAAGTTTTAACTTTATTGGAGCTTAAGCGTGGTCCACTTGGCTGAGTGTTGCGGTAGCATACCTCCACCATCGAAACCCTCAAAATTTAGAATGTGGCTGGCATCCACATATTCATTGTTCCCTGTTCCCATATGGTAAAGCTTAATACAGTATCTTGAGGTAGTAGTAGCTGTATGTTCTTATATATGAATGAATGTGACTTCCTTGAGAATTTTAATTTTAACCTTCGGTAGAATGTCCATTTTAAGAAAATTTAATTGTATTTTCTGTGCTACCATTTGTTTTGTATTATGTTATGCAGATGTTACTCCAAAATGTGTAATGTTTGAAGATTAAATTAAGAATTTAAGGAATAGTTAAGGCAGGAGGTGAATTCCAGGAAGATGCTAGTGGTGAGTGTGCATATGAATTAATCTTCCAGTTGAATAAACAGCACATGACAAGGAATAAAATTTTCTTCTCGCTACATGAGACATTCTTGCTCGTTTCAGTTTCAGAACTCCATCTTTTTTGGTCATTGTTCATTTCTTCATTCATTTGTCTTGATGTGTGATACACCCAATTCTGTTTGCGCTCAGCCATTTTATTGATAATTGACTATACATTTCTCATTTCTGAATCTGTTCCATTCTGTACATCCTTTAAAATGAAATTGTAACTCTGTAATTGTTATTTCCTGGTGTGACTTCCAGGGACTTTGCTGAAACGCTGTTTGCTATGGCACATACGAGAACCAGATCATGTGTATGTCCATACAAAGTTTTTGTGTATCTCTCATTGCTCTTAAAATTCTGTCTCGAAGACAGTCTAAGTTTCTTATTGGTTATATCTAAATTGCAGGCTGAGGCTTGTAAATCTGTTGAATACGGAATGAAGAAATGCCCAAATGGAATGTATTCAGAAATTAAATATGACGGTGAACGGGTCCAGGTACATAAGAAGGGGGATGAATTCAAATACTTTTCACGGAGTCTTAAGCCAGTTTTGCCGCATAAGGTAAGTGGTAGAATGGGTGATAAATCTTCTACTTAAACCTAATATATCAGTGATTTATGATGGAATTGTTCTTTGGCCAAGTGTGATTAAATAGTAGCTTTGACTTGACATATTTTTAAATATTTCTGTGCTTCTTTGTGATGATTGACTTGGACATTTTTTCTTTTAAAATGTATTGAATATTAAATTTATTTTACAAATAAAAAGCTGTTTATTCCAGTATGTTTGACCCATGGTTATGCTGGTGTGTTGGTGACAGTAATCGGACACTTGTGTAATATACCAACAGAATCCTTTATCGTGTAGGCCTATCCGAGTTTCTGTAAAATTAGGGAAGGTACAGAATGAAACTCTGCCTAATTTTTTTGAAGTAATGACTGTATCAAATTATTACATGAATCAGAATAGAAGGCCCTTATAAAAATCCTATAAACAGAATAGCAGAACTTTTTTTTTTCTGGTAGTGGTGGCTGGATTGATTCGATTTTGTTTTATATAACAATGAGTTTTAACCTAACAAGTTAGTAGCCTTGAATGATATACTGATTTCTGAATTTACTTGTAGTGGCTAATGAAGACATTAAGAACTAGGTTTGGAACCCAAGGCCTCTGGAACAGAATAAAAATGATAATTACTTGCCTATGACACTTTGTTTTATTAGATTATTAGATCACATATTATATTTTATCCTTATATCAAGAAATAATGATAAAATTACATGTTAAAACATTCAGGAAAATTGGTTATATAAATGTGTTTCTGCATATCCCTATAGGCCGTCAAAAAATTCAGTGATCCAGAAGTCTCATGTTGACATAAAAGAGTATTTACGTTATCAAAAGAACTGATACAATTTTAATGTGTCTGACTCATATTCAGGAAGTGTCTAACTTTAACTGGCATTGATTACCAGGAATTCGTATGTGATTTCTCTCAGACTTTCTAAGCAAATGCCTGAATATTACCTGACAATCTCCACACTGTTCTTAATTCATAATTTATTACCCTCATATTACATAAAGTAATGGAATAATCAAGCATTACCATACATAGTCTGTGCGTATTGATGGTTTTAGGTGAACACGTTCAAAGACTACATTCCTCAAGCATTCCCGCATGGGAAAGATCTTATACTGGACAGCGAAATCCTTCTGATAGATGTAAAGACTGGAAAACCATTGCCGTTTGGGAGTTTGGGAATTCACAAGGTAAGTAATTGCTGTCTGATAATACGTATGGTATATTAATACATGGAAAATATGACAGTAGAATAATCAGTGTGTGTGTGGGGGGGGTGTTTCATGAATTTCCACATTTTTATTATTAATCAGTGATATTTTTATTCCAGAAAAATGCTTTTAAGGATGCAAATGTGTGTCTCTTTGTATTTGACTGCATGTACTTCAATGGCGAAGTGCTTCTTGAAAAGTAAGTTAGAGAAGTGTATGATGTTTTACCGTTTATGGTTTTCGTAACACCAGAATGCCTTGCTGACATGAGATCTATTAGACATGCTTTAAACCTGTAGGAATATGTAAGACATGTGGCATATGCCATTTATATGTTTAATGCAAACAATTCATGGCAAATATTTCATATTTAGTTCTGCACCTGCTGGCCACTGAAGTGGTATGAGTTTTTCTGATATATTTCTTTTTCGTTTCCCCAGACCAATGAAGGAAAGAAGAAGAATATTGGAGGAAAACATGGAAGAAGTTCCAAATCGCATTATGTTTTCTGAAATGAAAGAAATTAATGTAAGTACATAAAGTTCCAGTAGCAACAACAAAAATGATTTATATCCAGCGCTTCTCTGTGGTAGTAAACACTGGGCTGCAGTACTTAATTTTTTATTTAGAATTTAAGAAAGATCATTAAATTGTGTTAAATTTGTAGCAGATAACCCCAGAATACCACTACCTTTATTTCTACTAGGAAAGTTCTGTTTAAATTTAATTGAATTTGTTCTGCGATTTTATAATTGTGATACGGTAATCATAACACATGCATAAAGATGGACATCTCTATTTGGGTTTACTTTTTTTTTAGATAGATCCTGGGAATGGAATAGTTTCACAGATGTTTAAGGATGGGCTTTCAAAGGACTTATGATTCCTTCACTGTCTACATTTTTCATCCCATCACCATTTGATTAAAATTATTTAAATTGTTTTCTCTTTCTTATTAGGATCCAAAAGACTTGGAAGAAATGATCACAAAAGTTTTAAAACTTGGACTGGAAGGGTTAGTGCTTAAGGATTTAATGGTGAGTGCAAAGCATCGTGTTGTTTAACTGTTGCCCCTGAGAGAGTTTGGATCATCAGATTTTGAACAGAATTAAACTTTTCTCCACAACTGGGAGTCTGTGTACTTGATAGAGTAACTGACAGAACCAAAGTGGCATATTTGAGAAGTGTGAGGTTAAGGTTCCAGTCGGTGACCAGCCATCCTGTGATTTTTGTGGTCGTGAGTTACTCTAGGTGATGAGAATATCAACTCGCAGGACTGCTAACAGTTGTCCACGATATTGGGCTAGTTGCAATGATAAAATACAACACGAAAGAATCTCTTAATATAGCCGGTACAATAAAGAGATGTTATAAGGTAGTATATTTGCGTCATATTGTGAATTAGGTTAATATTTTAATGTTTTCTGTCAAATCACAATTTTAATAAGATAAAGAGATGTTAGTTGTGTTGCTACTGACACACACTGCCTTCACTTGCAGAGTATATATGAACCTGGCAAAAGACACTGGCTGAAGGTGAAGAAGGATTATTTACATGGCGGAGCAATGGCTGACAGTGCAGACCTTGTGGTGCTTGGCGCCTGGTTTGGGACTGGACACAAAGGTAAGATTTTTCCGCACGGTTTGCATCTCGTTGTGCCACATTAAAACATAATTTATTGTTTTAAACCCCTTTCACTATGCTGCTATATTTGTAGTAGTTACGCGTTATAGAATCACAACTGTTTGTTGTTGTCGGAAAACTCAGCTAACCTACTTTGTGTTTGTTTTACAAAAAGGTGACAAATGTAGAAGTGTCACAAAATGTTTGATCATAATACATGTTAGACTCTGATGTTTTCTGAACGAGTAGTAACGTATTACTGTCCGTTCGTCACCCCCTCCAACCATTCCACGTGAGAGCAGTTTCTTGTGAAACCTTAATTTCTTACTTTTTTAATAATGTTACACCATCATACACAATTGACATTATTTTCATTGTATAGGCTTTAACTAGCTTATGAATTAACTCCATGGAGCATAGTCCTTCTTGATAAGCTAATAGCCAATCAGCTAGTCAAGAATTTCCATACCATTTATGGAACCTGTAAATATATCTGTGTGCTCACAGGAGCCTCTCGGATTGGGACTCTTAAAAGTAAAATTGACGGACCACAATTTTTTCATCTCCAAGTTGCATATAAAAAAATTTAAATTTAAATTTTTGAAATGAAGATTATAGCTAGCCGTGCATAATACATGGGCTGTGATCGTTGTTGCCTAAGTTAACCTCTGTGTAGTTTGTCATCAGTCATCTTGAAGAAATTCACTTAAATAATGTTCATTCTTCAGTGAGTCCGAGACATACTGAATAAAAGAAAAGATGCCTACGCGAGTATATCCATTAGTGCAATTTTCTCATTGGTCTTATAATTTGAAATAAGTACACATTCTGACTGAAATTAGACCAAGGGTTGAGATGTCATGTGATTGTTTTGTACGTTTGTAATGGGTCGTAGGCATAGAAAATAATAATACACGAGTTTCAGAATGTATCATTTGCTTTACTTTTCAGGTGGCATGATGTCTGTGTTTTTGATGGGTTGTTACAATCCCGCTAACCAGAAATGGTGCACGGTTACCAAAGTTCATACTGGACATGATGACAAAACACTGGAGAGACTGCAGGTATGAGAGTCTGTAGATGCAGTTACCAGTGTAACACCTGGAATGCTTGTGATTAGTGAACATGGCCCTTATTAAAGTGTACTTTGTTTTAACCTTTTTGCAATCATCCAACCTACAGAAAATTCCACTAGTTCTCCTTGATCTGTTGGTAGAGGCCGAGCGTTGGCACTTGCGCAACGGACTGATTTTGGTCGTACGAGATGAACCCGCCCGAAGGACACGCTAGAGGGGTGTCAGCTTCAGTTGGTTCCTAGCTCTAGCTGTGTTTAGATCGGTGCGTCACAGCAGTTGAGGCTGTGCGACCCCCACTACTACCGAACTCCCCTCCCTCGGCTTACACGTCGCGCATTTATGTGCCACCGCTACTCGCGCGACCTATACCTGCCACGTGCCTTACTTCACTAGATTCACTGAGCAAACTGAGAAGGAAGTACTCAGAGTTGGCTGTATTCTGGGTTGTAGCAGTGTGTTGTCTGGTAGAAGTTTACCAACATGTCACAGATCCTTGCTGCCTCCATCGTCAGGGTAATAACTCGTCACCTTGATGATCTTCATACTCACTGCTGTGAGAACCTCAAATCCTACTAAAGAGATTCTTGTTTTTCATATGTGTTAAGATGAAAATTTATTGGTTTATGTTCGTAAAATAAAAAGGAAGTGATTTATAAACATGCTTTCAAGCTCTCATGTGCGTTATGTTCTTCCCTCGTACGCAGCTGTTTTAAAAGTTCTGCGTGTGAGTGGTTACCAGTCTGACCACTTCGCCTTGAAACGTGTATTTCCATGAGATTTTGTTCTGCCTGTTGCCTGAACTCATCTCTGACCTGACTGACCGTGACATCTATAACAACAGATGCTAAACTGCGATTCCATAGAAATTTTTGACCTCAGATGTGAAAGAAATGAAGAGTCCCATTAGAATTTTTTAGCGTGGTTTTAATCGTGTAAAAATTATTAAGTGGTGCTTAATATATAAACAATTTTATTCACAGGAAGAACTTGATATGATTAAAATCAGCAAGGAAGCTTCTAAAGTGCCCGACTGGCTTTCTTGCACCAAGACTATGATTCCTGATTTTGTAGCAAGAGATCCCAAGGTAAGAGACCAGTGAAAACTAGAATTTAATTGTGATTTAGAGTAAAATGTGTTTAACCCCTTGCAAGTTATATCTGCACGTGTACACTACCGTGTATCATTGATGCAAGTGTTGTTTCGGAATTGAAAGAAATACCACTTTTTATTTCGTATTGTTTTCAAGTGTCCTTCGTGGTCTAGGATGACCTGTCGACGCCTGTCTGACTGCCTTTCTCAATTTTCCTACGAACTAGGCAACCCAAATGAGCCACATTAAATTTATAGCAGAATTTAATGCGAAAGATGTTTATTGCAGGCAATGCCAGTTTGGGAAATCACAGGTGCAGAATTTACTCAACACGAAGTTCACACGGCTTCTGGCATCTCTATCCGATTTCCACGGGTAACGAAGATCCGTGATGACAAAACGTGGGAAACTGCCACTTCACTTCCTGAACTAAAGGTTGGTTATGGCGCATAGGAAATAACAAATTAACTTAATTTCTAAACTTCTTTTCTTGTAACAATTAACGGTCCTGTATTCAATTTGGTACGTGTTTGGCAAAGTTAAGTTTCTTAAATCAATAAACTCCTTGGTTCATGTTGATGGTTTATTAGTTAGGAGGTTCTTTAACAATGCTATATCAGTCAGCTGACTGTAAATTCCAAGATTAGTTTAATGGTAAATACGCAGCTAGAATTGTGTAGTAGTGTAATCTTTGTCAGTATGTATCGGAAGATCCCCTACACCCCTCCACCGGAGGACACCTCTCGTGCTTCATTTGTTTCCGTGGGAAAAATTAAGGTCTGAGACCTCGTACATATTTTATTTTGTTACTCCAGACTCCTGTATCACGTAATGACCTTTGTGTTGCGCACTAAGTTACCAATTCGTTTTTCCCTTTGCCAGAATTTATTTAAGAAATCTAAGGAGAACGAGGATTTCTCCTTCCCCTCCACATCTCGCGTTCAAAGTGTAGATCGACGTGAGGAAGACAAAGGCAGTGACAGTTGTGATTCTCATGTGGGGTCTTCAGGAGCTGCTTCTGCAAAGAATTCAAGTAACCGATCCAAAGATAAGGTAAATATTCTTATGCACGCATTAAAAATTATAGGCATTTCTGTGTTTTAAACTTCAGGTTTTGTCTGAAAGATTTCAAGCTGTTTAAATTTAAACTAAATGATATTAATGCACATAAATAGTTCGCTGTATCACGTGATTGTCATTTCTGTTAGACCCTATACAGTTTGAAATATGTGAACAAAAACAGTGTCAGAAATTCTGCCTAAATCTTTTATGTTTCTTGCTCTGCTGTTCCCATTGGAAACCTTTCACATACCAAATAACTCATTACCTAGTAAGTCAAGATTTAATTAGCGGAACATCGTAGTTCACTCATATATCGCCGTACTATGAACTTGCAGCTCAGTAATTTCTCCTATAATGTGTGTTTTCATTATAATGCAATTGATTTATAAGAGAAAGCATTTTCTATAATGCTGATGCGTGTTTGATATAACACGATCGAAATAAATCAAAGATATTGAGAGAAGTAAACCATAAATGCGTGTTTGAAAAAGGCTACAGACGTGCTAACAGTGAATTCTTTTTTTACTGCAAGCTGCAGTATCAAGGACCTGTCAAAATTTTGGGGTTGGTTAACATGTCGCCCTCGGTGGACTAGTGGTTAGCGTTCTCGCCACGGAACTCCAAGGTTCGCGGGCTCAATCCCGGCCGAGGTCGATGGAATTTTTAAGGGTGATAAAAATCCGTAGCACAACTTCCTTCGGAGGGGAAGTAAAGTCAGCGGTCTCATGTCGTAGATTTACGGCATGTAAAAGAACATTACGAGCATGATACGAGATTTTCGTAAGCATAATTCAGCGGCCATTTCTCACCCAAGTCTCTCCTGATTCACTGCTTCATTGATAGATGGCTCTGGCAGTCAAATCAGGACTGAGTAGAAATTGTGCAGAGTCATTGGGCTGGTCACTCACTACTCACAAATGGACGCTTTGAAGACTATGAAACCTCCGAAAGGAGACCCTATGCGGAGTTACAGGAGCTAATACTAACACTGTAATTTGGTTTGGTGCATATTAATAGAAGATAAATTAAGTTCCAATGTTGTTTTTAGTTGAAAAGAATGCACACGATTGTGTGACACCGTCTGGACTCTACCCCTAACCCCTTAATTACAATCGAACGCGCAGTTTGTGAAACAATTTTTGGAGAAATTGCAACTATCACGTTGTAGGGGAAATTGCTGTACGGCCGTGAATGTTACCTGTTTGTTTACTATTTTCGATTTTCATTTTAATTGAAAGCCGAGCAAAACTTCAGGACGAAGCTCTAAACATAAACAACAGAAATCCAGCGATGAGAATATTGGATCTGTTGCCCGTGGCGGTAATGACGTAACTGAGAATGGGGATGATGAATCACCTGCGAAGAGGAGGAAGACAGTACAGGCTGACTCAAAAGGAAAATCTCAGTTTACCATCAAGAAGGTACGTAAATAACATTTGTGATTGCTCGTATTATATGGGAATGTAAATTACTTCAGTTGGCTTCTGCCAGGTGAAGGGATTACTCATTACCTCCAAGAATCTGAGTCCTTATAGAGAAGCTGAGAGTTGCTTATTTTGTCAAGAAATTTTCCATTTTTAAGGAGCCTAAATATTTATTACTGTTAAAATGGTTGTCTTCTGGGATGTTGTTCTGTAAAGCCTGGTAGAAGTTGACTGAAATTTCAGATGCCTCCATCACTGTCCTGATGATGGAGGCGGTAAGCACCTCCGAAACATTTGTCTTGACGTGAGACAGGTTCTTACAGATTATTTGATTTTGCAGGTGAATCTCTGAAAATATCGTTGACAAAGACGTTTAATTACAAGCAGAAGAAGCCTCTGATTGAAAACTTTCTGCATTAGTGGAATGTAAATGGCAAATTTTATGGAATCAAGTGTTGTTTATTTAATGAATGTTTCGTTCTCGCTTGTTGAAAAGATTTTCGTCGCACCAGAACTGGAGCTATTAATACTAATTTATTTAAATGTTATTGTTAAAAGTTCGTGTTTCTTTGTTACAATCTCAAGTGAGAGGTTATGTTTATCGTCAATGCTTGTAATGTAGAATTAAAAGAGTACATACTTTATCTCGCCTCGAGCACTTACGTGGCGTGTAGTGAGGCAACTGTTTTTTTCTCTTCGTTTGATTTAAGTTGTATTTTGTCTTGTAGTTGCGTCTTTATATCTGTTTCTTCGAGAACCACTGAATAGATTTATTTTCCCTCTCTGCTGTTTTCTTTATTTTATTGTCAGACTGATACAGACTCGTCTTGAATGAAATACGTACACTTCCCAGGGGCCATTAATCATGCAAATAGTGCGAAGGTTTTACAAACAACGAAAGTGGATCTGTGATGGAATCTGCCACAAACCCGTCTCCATTGTTCTTCCAGACAAGACGTCAGTCGAAACGTATCTTGCCTGTTCTGGCACGTAATTAAAACTTAAAACGTGAAGAAATTTCGTCTTAATACAAATGTTCTAGATATCGACTGGACAGGCAACTTTGTTTTATCAGCGGGTATCCTGACATTCCACGGTGGTCTAGCGGTTAGAACGCTGGCCTTGTAATCCTGGTGTCTCGGGTTCGATTCCCGGCGGTGCCCGAATTTATAACTTGAGTTGGGCAAGGCCGTGGTCTAGGCAACACGGAGTTTTCCTCCATGGCATCCCAACAATTACTCCATTCACACACAGAAGAAGGCAATGGCAAACCACTTCTGGATCATCTGCCAAGAACGTATATGAACAGGTCCCAGTCCGAGAAAAGGATGGAAGGATCCTGTTCATATGGACCTGTCCTCAGACAGAACACTAAATAAATAAATAAATAAACCCTGACATTATTCACAGAATCTGGCTGAAAGTTGATGCTGAAATTCTGGCGCCTGCTAGCTAGCAGAAATACGACCTTGCATTCACTATTTTTAGCGTTCATCAGGCAGGTTAGGTTATTTAAACGCGGGAACTATGATTCCGCAGGCCGTAAGTTAACTCAGAGATTAATTAATAATGGTATCAGAGTGGTACTGAGAAACTTTATGTGTGAAGCTGTTACTGCACAGTGTAATAAAAAATTCATGAAAGTAAATGCGTTTACACGACGACTGAAATGCTATCGTATTTTAATAATGCAATATTTCTTTTCCAAAAACAGGTTATAAGTTTTAGTAAATTTTATTTCCGCATCTCCGAAATTATCGTCTGTTAAGTTTGTATTCCGTTCCTCGAAATTTAAGCCGCTGTGACGAAAAGAAGATTATATATTATTGAAAGTTCTATTTCCCCACTGGCGTAACTGAAATTCTGATGTATTGTGGGTCTATCGCCCTGACCGGTTCATCATCGCTTCACCTCACCACAAACTTCAACATCAGATGCACCAAAAGAGGAAAAAGCTTACATAGTTCAGTTTCTGAACTCGCCGTCGACAAATTACAAGCAGTGAATGAAGTATCATTTATTTCTCTGACGTATTATATTATCGCTTATGGCGTACAGTCTGAATGCGTCTCAATGTTACGACCTTATGACTGCAACTTTACAATTTATAGGTAAAAATTACCTTTTCAGGGTCAGTAATGATACGTAAATCAGCTGGAAAACATTACGTAACATTGTACAGAGAAGTTAACAGAATTATAGTGTCATAACTGCTGTAAATTTGCTTTTGAGTAAAGGCTAGGTTCTGAGGTTTGCTTATTTGATTTCCACTAATAGGACAACGTTATACGAGGTGCGATCGGAAAGTTTCAAGACTGCGCGTATAAAAACCCGTACACTTATCTCAGGTATTAAATTCATCCATCACCCTCGAAGTAGTTCCCCTGGGAGTGAACACAACGATCCCAGCGCCGCTGCCAAGCCTGGAAGCATCCCTGGAAATCTTTCTTTGTCAGCCTGTCAAGCACCATCTGCGATTCTGTCTGAATCTCTTCTATCGTCTCAAATCTCCTTCCCTTTAGCTGAATTTTCATCTTTGGGAAGAGGGAGAAGTCACACGGAGCTTAGAAAGGAAGTTGGGGTCGGTTCTTGCAAGATCTTTGAGTTCCTGACAAACGAGAAGTCGATTCTGCTTCTGGTCCTCAGACAGGATGCGTCGCATGTGGAGTTCTTCCTTTAGAATCAGCTGACAGGTCCCATAGCCTATCCCAACAATGTCGCACAAGTCGTTGATGGTACGACGTCGCTCTTCGTGAATGGCCTGCCGAATCTTGGTAACATTTTCGGGCGTTGTGCTCGAAGATGGTCGTCCAGAACTCTCGTCATCATCGACAGAGGTTCGGCCCTTTTTAAAACGTGAATGCCACACAAAAGTTTGTGCACGACCCCTTGCGGACTCCCCAAATGCTTGCTTTAGCATTTCATAGGTTTCCGTAGCCGTTTTGGCGAGTCTTTGGCAACATTTGATGCACACGCCATTCCGAAATTGCAGGAGGGTCGGTGCAATGCACTACCAAAACGCTTGTAACTAAGAAACAAATGCTAATTCGATGATGCCGGCTGGCACACTGATTCACTATGAATGTAGGCCGCACCCCCTAGCGGCAGAAGCTCGTACTACATCCGGTTCGCCCTCTATTGACACAGTCTTGAAACTTTCCGATCGCACCTCGTACATGAACATTTATTACGGTATCACACAAAATTTCATCACTCTGTATTACAGGTATTTAAGGTCAGACGTTAAACAGTACAAGGTTGATGAATTGTCCTCAGGACTTGATGTTACGTCAAACTTAAGAGCTGTTTGAGGCTGTATCCTCCGTGTGAAATAAAGAAGGCTCTTTTGTGTCTGTATTACGTATGTCTGAAACTGGAAGGGTGATGGACTCGCTAATAGGATTCCGAAGGATCTCGGTCAACTGTATTCGATACCACGGATCTGTAGTATTCGCTAAATATATCAGAGGCAGTTTTAAACTCGACATACCACTTTACAATAAAAAAATATATATTTATAAAATTTATTAAAATACTTCAAATTATTACGCGACTTTTATCCAATTACATTTCAGAGCTGTAAACACCGTCGAGGTATGTAGGTCATGGCTGTGTTACTACGAGAGCTAGTCGGTTTTTTTACTATAAACTGGTGCAGCTCCGTTGTGCTAATGGACCTCTCTTTTACATTTGTTTCTCCGTAGTTCTGAACAAGCCATTAGCTAATTCAATTCTTTGTCCTGTAAACGCCATCTCTCATACGCGGATTTGTTTGTGGGAATAATTCACTGGGAAAAGCTTTGGAGGATTAGACACAGCTTCCCAGTGTCTCCTGCCACTGAATATTTCCTCGCTACTTGTAGCTGTCAGTGGCCTCAAGTTTCGTCACACACACACGCAAACTTTAAATTCGGATCATGATTCTTTTTGTTTGACTTCTAAACCAGGATTCGCCACTGATCTCTTGATGTTGTCTTGATAAAAGTGTAAAATAGTTACGGCAGACAACAGAGAACTCTAGTATAAAATACACGTGATCAAAATCAGCTAGGGGATTCTCGAGTTATAAGATGACACATCGTAAAATTATCTTAAAAACAGAATATTACTGAAAATTGTATTGAGCCTTGTCTAAAAATCTACACGAAGAGGCTAAACGAGGCTAGTAGGAACAAGACGTATGAATTAATGACGTCACAATCCTGCGAATGCAAATTTAGTTACGTTAAGTGTGTCAGATTTAACCTCAAATTTTCTAACGTTTGCCACGTTCTCAACGCCGAAGTTCACATGCAACTTACAAATTGGTTAATCAATTGCAGTCTTCAAACACACGCTGTGTACAACCATGACGAGGCTGCACGTCCCGAAAGGAAATTTTCTGGACAATTACCCGAAAAATATGGACATTTTTCTTTTCATGGAGTTAAGTTAAAAGTACTTACAAAATCAGAATATTATTTTTGTTAAGTTTCCGTCTAACATCACAGGACGTTCCATTAAGTCCGGAATTTTTTTTAGGAATATTTTAATTAATATTTGTATTCACAAATTTCTGTTTTTTTAAATTAAAATTAATTTTCCTTAATTATTTCGCCGTGAGGCAAGAAAGGTTATACTTTAATGGTGGAAACCCATTTAGAATAAGAAACCCGATTGGGCAGGTGTAGCTTTGTTTTTCCTATTTGTTGACGTGTGAGTTGAAATGGCCACTCGGATTTCATTTGAAATTAACGAGGTGCTTATCTGTATGTACATTGCTGCCAGCAATGGATTACACGCAGATAAGCACATGACTGAAAAAAAAGGGAGTTGGTTCGTATTTTAGTAAACATTTCAAAATTAAAAGGCCTGTTTAATGCGGGTATTAATACTCGTACACCTAATTTTATGATGCACGGTCTGACTTTACAAGCTGATGGTCGCTCACATGCTACCCTGAAGTTCATTACTATGTTCACAAGAACCAGCGTGGGTGTCGAGTGGTTAACAGTTCTGCTTCGTATTCAGGTTAAAAATCTCGGCCCATAGAAGAATATCTTGACATTTCTCGTGGGCTTCCTCAGCAACTCCTCGAAATTCCGGTACAGAGACACTAGTGCATATACGAGGTGCGATCGGAAATTTTCCAGACTGTGTCAATAGAGGGCGAACCGGATGTAGTACTAGCTTCTGCCTTTAGGGGGTGCGGCCTACATTCATAGTGAATCAGTGTGCCAGCCTGCATCATCGAATTAGCATTTGTTTCTTAGTTACGGGCGTTTTGGTAGTGCATTACACCGACACTCCTGCGATTTCGGAATGGCGGATTTTCATGAACAAATCAAATTTTGCCAAAGACTCCCCAAAACGGCTACGGAAACCTATGAAATGCTAAAGCAAGCATTTGGGGAGTCCGCAATGGGTCGTGCACAAACTTTTGTGTGGCATTCACGTTTTAAAAATGGCCGAACCTCTGTCGATGATGACGAGCGTTCTGGACTACCATCTTCGAGCACAACGCCCGAAACTGTTACGAAGATCGACGTCGTACCATCACTTGTACGACTTGTGCGACATTGTTGGGATAGGCTATGGGGCCTGTCAGCTGATTCTAAAGGAAGAACTCCACATGCGACGCAAGGCTCCTGTCTGAGGACCAGAAGCAGAATCGACTTGACTTCTCGTTTGTCAGGAGCTCAAAGATCTTGCAAGATCCGACCCCAACTTCCTTTCTAAGCTCCGTGTGACTTCTTCCTCTTCCCAAAGATGAAAATTCAGCTCAAGGGAAGGAGATTTGAGACGATAGAAGAGATTCAGGCAGAATCGCAGATGGTGCTTGACAGGCTGACAAAGAAAGATTTCCAGGGATGCTTCCAGGCTTGGCAGCGGCGCTGGGATCGTTGTGTTCACTCCCAGGGGAACTACTTCGAGGGTGATGGATGTATTTAATACCTGAGATAAGTGTACGGGTTTTTATACGCGCAGTCTGGAAACTTTCTGATCGCACCTCGTATGCTGCTTTTAGTGTAGACCCCCAAATACTAAATTTCACCGGAAACCGTTTAGTAGTCGTAAAACCGCAGAGTGTATGTCGTGCCTGTTGCAGCCGCTGCCAGACGTGTTTGAAGGCGTCAGGGTGGTCCTGCCGGACTCTGTCACCAAGGATCGCCGCGAACTGGAACGATACTTCATAGCGTATCCTTTTTTTGAACGGCAAAGTGAGTTTCTTGATTCGTACTGCGTTGATCACTTCAGTGCACGCTGTAAAGTTATTGTCCTTTACGACTTTGAACAGATATGGGGGAGAACTCCTGGATCCATCTGACAAGCAGGAATCGACCCACGTTATCCACGTGGACAGCACATCCGTTGAGGTGAGTTCGCACGTCACGTGGTATATTTTAAAGCGGTATTGTGGCATACCTGCGACACTCGTAAATTTCATATTACAGGTCTGTATCTTGTACCCTTTTACTTCCAACATCATCACACGTACGAAGTTAAATTTTCCATTTCGGTTTTGTCACAACAGATGGCAGTGAAAATAATTAATGGTTTACACGTTTGGAAGGTTACAGGACAATCACAACGAAACACGCGGCGGCCCGTAACGGCAGACGCCGTCAGTGCTGCCAACCACAATAAATGAAAGTTCCCCCCTCAAGATTTCCGAATATTTTGGACAAAATCATTCTCAGTCTTTATTGAACGGTCCTCATAGTTGAATTAAAGATACGATTGACAGGACATGTAGTTAGAAGAATTACGAACTTGGCTTAAGATCTAAGGGGAGGACTTTTATGAATATGGTGATAATGTTATTAGTTCCATGAAAGGCGGGACATTTTTTGCCAGCTTGAGACAGATTTTGCAATATGTTGGCCAGTTAGAATACGCCTTTTCTGTGTCCTGTGTCTGATGATGAATTCGAATCGGGAGGGCTGAATGGTAAAGATTCAGTAGCAACTTGGAACTTTGGAACCGTCTCAACATTACTTAAAGAAAACCTTTGCCGAGATGGCCGGTCGCAGGAGGTCTTGGGACGACTGAATACCAGCCAGCAGTCTGGCAAACAAATGAAAGTGGTATCCCCCTAGGTTTCCCTAGCCTGAGTGCCATAGACTTTACTGGTAAGTTTCAGCATATCTAATTCAGTGAAACAATGCAATTTAGGCAGTTTGATTTTTATTCGTTTCATTGATTTACTAATATTCTTTGAAGCTGTCTAAATTGTATATAAGACTTGAGACCGTACCGTCACGAAGATGAACAGTTTAATGCTGTTAATTGTAAATCGAACATTTCGATAGGGAGAGCATCATTTTAATATATTTTAATATATTTTAAATATTAAATGTTAATTGTAGTAATAATATTTTAATATTTAATAAAATATTTTATTGTGATTAGACGGTTAAAATTAAACAACTGTTAAATACGTAATCGTTGCTTACACTGAGATTACGAAACTCACAACGAAGGGGTAGCATTTTTTATTGTTGAAACAGATCGTACGTTAATTTACCACTGGACGTAAAGGGAGAATAGACTTGGGTTAGCGTCAGATTTCACAGCCGAATAACGCAACAGGGATCAGAAAGCATCCTGTCTCCGTCATGTATAATTAGAATGAGGGTTCGTTGGCTCGCCACATTTCACTGCCTGTCGCGTCCGCTGAGAATGTCTCCTGCAAATTGCCAAGTTGTTTAATTGAAGTTTAATTGACTCCCGAACGCCTTCGCAACTTTGGACTGTCCAGCAGACGCCATTGAGAAATCCCGTATCGTAGTGAGAAGTCTAGCGAACTTCGAGCACGTTATGGAGGAAGTCTCCCCTAAGTTCCTGTATTTTAATCGTGTCTTCGTTTTCATAAAACGACGCTTGCATGATCGAATATGTTGTTTAGTGAGTATACTTTTTGAATACAGATCACTCTCGTTATACGCGTTTTCGATATCCGCGTTTTTGTTTCAGTTTTATGAGGATCTGGGGAGAAATTTTAAAGTCTCTTACCTGCGTAGGAGAGCCACGGTGGTCTAGCGGTTAGAACGCTGGCCTTGTAATCCTGGGAGTCTCGGGTTCGATTCCCGGCGGTGCCCGAATTTATAACTTGTGTTGGGCAAGGCCGTGGTCTAGGCAACACGGAGTTTTCCTCCGTGGCATCCCAACAATTACTCCATTCACACACAGAAGAAGGCAATGGCAAACCACTTCTGGATCATCTGCCAAGAACGTATATGAACAGGTCCCAGTCCGAGAAAAGGATGGAAGGATCCTGTTCATATGGACCTGTCGTCAGACAGAACACTAATTATAATAATAACCTGCGTAGGATCTTGTCCAGGGAATGTGACGTAATCTATAATCGTAGCATTAAAGAATTCTCTCGCCAGTGTAACAAAAATTGTTATTTTTGTCATACGTTTTCCGTTTTATGAGATTTTGTTCTACGCGGTGATTTGCATGGAATGGAACACCCGTGTATAACGAGAGTCGCCTCTGATTGAGTTTTAAGAGGGTGTTTTTTTTTCTCAGAAATTGATGTCAAGTGTCGCTTTATACAGAGTTAATTCTTGCTTCAAATACTGATGGAAAATTTTTCCGAGTGACAATCTATGAAGATAGAAACTTAACGGGCTACAATGTTATATATCTATCCCCCCCCCAAAAAAAAAACAGGATCGGACCGACGGGGGTGTCTTAGAGGAAGTGCACTGAGACCCCAGTCGATTTCTGATCTTGATTATTTTGTAGAAGTCTGGGGAGAAATGATTTTTACTAATATAAATATTCCGTCATTCCGTGGATTCTTTACTCGAAGTAGATGTGTCATTCTCTCCGTCCGCTTGCGTTTATATCTTATAAACTTCTGAAGGAATTTCCACGAAATGTTTTATTCTGCGTTTACACTAGAACATATAAGCGTGCAAATAAACTCTACTTTACGCAAAACGTAAATTAATCTTCATGACATTTTATAGAACCGATTTATCGTACTGATAATGGCACTTGACAATATGTGTCCGAGATCTGTAACGCATTATTTATTTATTTTTTTAGTGTTCTGTCTGACGACAGGTCCATATGAACAACATCCTTCCATCCTTTTCTCGG
Source organism: Zootermopsis nevadensis (assembly GCF_000696155.1). The sequence goes on from NW_019060201.1 coordinate 273,506, forward strand.
ACTGGGACCTGTTCATATACGTTCTTGGCAGATGATCCAGAAGTGGTTTGCCATTGCCTTCTTCTGTGTGTGAATGGAGTAATTGTTGGGATGCCACGGAGAAACCGGAGAAGCCCCCGGAGGAAAACTCTGTGTTGCCTAGACCACGGCCTCGCCCAACACAATTAGTAGTAGCAAATTTAATTTAAATAAATACAGGCTATATATATTATTTATGAGTTCATGGGTAGGCTAATGTTATTTATCTGTACTAGTGGCGAGCCCTTGTGAACGAAGTACTGAAGAAGTTTCTTTACTAGCTGAGCGACAATTAGCTTTTCAAGGAGGACTGTGTTCTGTGGAGTTCATGGCATAGTGTCCTCATCCGTGGAGTTTATTAACTTTCTGAACTGTGCAATGTAACATGTCTTGTTACAGTAATTGTGCATGAGGAGAGAGGGAGGCGGAATGCCCTGGTTCGTACTAGTTTACGTCAAGGGATTTCGAGCTGTAAAGCCTATTACCGGCAGACAGTGGGAATGGAATCTGATCTGGGATTTGCGGGCTATATTGGTGCCGGGTATTGCACGGGGACGCTGGGCCCTCGGTGTGTTATAGTGTTGAGACGCCGTCTCGTTGTCTACCCAGAACTGCTTCACGGATTTCGTTAAAATTTCGCATTCGGAATTAGCAGTAATAGTCTTTTTCTTACCAACAACGTGATATTTATTGGAAATGGCTTGGCGTACAAATTACCACAGAATTGTCAATGCCCGTAACCTTTGCGTTCTAAAGTAACGGATAGACTGGATGTATCTTTAGTGAAATAACATCAGGGAAGACGATCATCTGTTGCGGGTTCTGATTGCAGAACGGAGAGGGGATTCACGTGACCTTGAGCTGGCTGTGGGACTCCATAAAGCTACTAGCGCTGCAGAAACCCAGTCGATACGCCGTCCCCCTGCCCTGCAGCGCGGTCGGCTTGACGTCGTTCGGATAAAAGGTGTTTGTTTGAATTTGATCACTCTGTATAAAAAAAACCCTCCCGCGTGATTCTTACTTCAGTGCTTGGAGGGTCAAAGTTTACATTTTCCAAGTTTTATTTGTACGAATTAAGTTCTTCTTGTGATTAACTCTTAGACGTGCTGGTTAAGGAACTGTCTGGAAAGAGTCCGGGCTTCGTTATACATGTTTAATTAATAAACAAGTTTTGTGCCCTGGAAATATTAATGCCGAACGAATTCTGTAGACTTTGGAACTAATGCTTTGCTATTTATTCCCTAATATTGTCGAGGTGATCATTGGCGTTACGTACAGTCCGGTAGGACGCACTGCAACGTAACAGAATGTGTTAATGAATAAAAGTCTTGTTATTTGAAAGTTTTATTTTGGCCCATTTCATTTGATTCCAGTCGACTGGTCTAACCGTCAGATGCAACAAATAACTAAGATATTGAGATAGTATAGTTGCGTCATATTGTGATATTAATTAAAATAATTATTATATTTGTTTACCGTCAAATCACAATAAAATAGTAAGATAAGATAATTAAAATGATTAAAATATCATCTTATGTTCCATATCGAGCATTCGATTTACATCGGAACATTCACAACATGTTTCGGTTTATCAAACCGTCATCAGGTGTAAATTATAAACTTTTAAACTCAAATTACAATTATTTATAGTTTTTACAATTTTATAATTTTATCATCTTTCTCAGAAGATATTGTCAGAATTGATTACAGTTATATTATACCTTACGTGTTTCAACTTAGCTGGGAAGTCATCATCAGGATTATAATTTATAAGATTTTAAATAAATGCTGATTATAGTAATGGGCCTTTAGGGAGACGAGAATCGATGGGAGCACCTAACATTTGTTGAAGGCGTGACAGCGCGATGTTTGGTTTGGGATTACAGAATGAATGCGGCACAGAGGATGTCAGGAGGCTTGCAGACCTCTGTAAATATCGACATGTGTTACCTTCCTTTATTCAAGCAATTGCACGGTTTCAACTGGAATAATCAGAACTTTACAGCATAACGTGATTACAGCTGTAAACGCTGACAGTCATCCACATTCGCGACGCAGTTAATTCCGAGTCAGTTCGCCCCAACCAACAGCAGATGCAACCCGTCACAATCTTAACCTATAAATTCAACATCGTCTTTGTTAAATCCATCTTATAGGTCATAAGATATCGTTTTTGGGGCACATTGGTTACTGAATTCGTCAGTTAAAACTCGATTTTATCCCAAGATGTGACGTTGGTAACGTCATTATTTTCTGTTTTATATTTTAAAAAAAGTTTACCTCGAAAATATAGTTTTTTCCGCATATACGCTTAACACTACTTCATGTCTACTCTCTTAGTCAACTTCGTTCTCGTGATTTCGTTTGGGTCCCGGGTCTGGTAATGCATCTCCCGACATCGCTGCTAGATGGCTTCAGGGATGCTTTGCGAGATTATATTTACTTACCAAGGAAATTGTGTCTGTGTTTGGGGAGACAAAGATGGTTTTTAAAGCCGGAGAAATCTTGTGTGGGATGTTAATACGCCCCCCCCCCACACTATTACGTGTACAGCTGAGTGCTGTCAAAAGGTCATGTTCCGTTCTTCACACAGTGTCGATGAGACATCGTCTCGTATCTCGCTTTGAGATGTGTGATGAATATTGTGACGTCGTATGTCTGCTATATGAAACGTCTCTCACTTAATGTACGTCTATTTACGTACCATACCGTTCGATGACCGACAGCCTTTGCGTCTACGCCGGTTCTGGGGGTACCGGAGTTCTTTCCTCGGGGGTAAAGCACGACCGGTGCGTGATGCTGACCACTCACACCATCTAGTGCCGAGCTTAAGAATTATCACGAGATATACTATCTCTCCCCCCTCCAAGAGCCTACGTGGCGTGTAGTGGGATATCTTTACTTTTTTTAATTTTTACTTCTGAAGGAATTAGTCATAAATTGCGATGAAGTAGGTTGGACATTTAGCACAAAATTTTTTAAGTTTGGCAGATAACATTAAAGTGTGTTGGAGCTAGGATTGCATGCGGTTGGTCCAAAGCCTTGAAGTCTATTTGCGTGCGTCTGCCTCGAAAGGTTTTAAATTGAACAGAAATCGACAAACACTGAAACAGTCGTTATCCAAAGGCGGTAAATTGGATTCTGAATGTACGAAACTTGGTTGCGGGGGTCGACCTGTTTTATGTAATCCAATTTAAGGCGCGACACATGCACTGTACATAAACAGAAAATCACTGTTTTCCGCTTGTCTGAGATTCACAGAAATTTCTCGCTAGTCACGTACGTAACCAGACGTGCCTTGAGGCCCCACTAAGACAAGGTAAAGGAATCCAAGTGCTTGGTGTAGTCTGGTAGAAGTTTTCCGACGTTTCAGAGGTCCTTGCTGCCTCCATTATCAGGACGATGATTTATGATGATGGAGGCAGCAAGGACCTCTGAAACGTCGGTGGACTTGTACCAGATTACACGGCGCTACAACCCGGAGGACAGCCATCTTCAGACAATTAATGTGCCTTGGCGTTGTGTCACAGTTTTATCTGAAAAGGTTCCATCATCTTGACCATAAGAGACGTCTTAATGCTTCTGGTCTCCTCTAAGCCAGCGGCTTGAGTTGTTTAAGGAACGGGAGGGAGTTTGATTGCTCAGAACTTTGTCGGGTCAGCAAATCCTTGCTAAGCCACTCGTCGCTTCTTGTCAACGTGAATAATGAAGGAGAAATTCTAGCGGATTATTCATTGCTCGTTGTAATCCCGGCCAGTTGGATTGTGCGAAGCGACGCTGGACTGCAGACTGGCGTCGGTGTGATCGGCGGACGGCAGCTAATTGCAGCTGGTAAATCAAATGACAGCTCTCTGTTGTGTACAGAGATTCAGACTTATTGGTCTTAATGTTGATGTCAGTTGCAAATCAGTGGCGGATTCTGCTTTATTTTACCTGGTAAGTCACCCCTACAACGACGTTCGCAAATCGTAATGCGTTTTAATATCGTCAGATGCGAGTTTTATGACTTCACGCAGTAAATTTGCGCGCTAAACCTTGTTCCTTTTTGTATCTTATATGCGTCATGTTTGTGTTTGATTAAATATATTTATTTTGTACAGTCTATACACAAACGTTTGAAGTTTATTGGTGTTGTAAAAAATTATATAATATTAAAACATGTCGTTTTAATAAAAGCGCTAAAAATATAATGTAAAATCGTATTTACGATTAAGAGCGCTAATATAATATTTTATACAACAAAATGTTTTAATATTATATAATTTTTACAACAGCAATAAACTTCAAACGTTTGTGTATAGACTGTACAAAATAAATATACTTGTTCCTTTGTTTACGCAGTTTAATTCCGGGATTTATTCGTACTCAGAAAGACAACCACTTTCTCCGGAATTAGATATTCCTATATAAATATTGTTTTGTTAATATTTTCAAATTTATATTGAAGTGTACTTGTTCATGATCAACAGCGCACGTATTTATTCTGCAATTGACTTGGACTGATATACAGGGTGTTTCTATAAATCATGCGCCATAAATTATAAGAAACTTCGGTACATCTGTTTGAGTAACAACGTTCAATATAATTTATAACTGGTTTATGAGAAGGGATATGTCGTCCCCTGTATTATGCGTCCTGGAAGCTTCCACACTCCACCAGCGCAGTGAGACGTCATGCAAGACTTTGACACGCGGAATAAATTGTAGTCCAGAACACCTACAGTAACAGAGACGTCGAGATTACAAACAAAAGCCCATTTTCCTTCAGTTCAGTTACCATTACGAAAGTTAGGAACAAATTAATTAAAATTAAATATAAAATGTTTTGTAAAATACATATTTTATTGAACGAATAATTTATTAGCAGGAATATTTAAGCCATCATTACATGGTATCTTACAATGAGGAGTGTAAATAGTTTAATTGAAGAAACAGTGAATACTAATAGATATCACGCTTTCGTGCTCTTGACTTCATATATGAGGTGGGGATCGCCATTTATAATTTAAGGATTAGGATAAATAGTTTGGCTTCAATTTTTGTTGTTTGCTGTGATTCCCCTAGGAAGACAAAGGAAAGACTACTTCCGAGGTGTGGAGGAATCTTAATTTTGCGCTCAAACCCCGAAATGTGGGCGAATTTGGTGCTGATACCGCCAGATTGAGAGTGGGGGATTAGAGATACGCGTATGCACGCCAGGGTAAATTTGTTTCATAGATTTTGTTAAAATTGCTTTGAAGACGGAATTAGATCGTAGTTTTCGTTTGAAGCTGTATCTTTCCAATGTCATATCGCTTAAAGCAAATCGTGCAGACGAACACAGCGTGTGAAACGATTACCAAGTGTCGTCATAGTGTCTCGAGGTTTTTGAAAAGAAAAAATATATATACATTTCATTTGTGTATCGTTATTTAAACAATTTGTATTTTATTCTGTAATTTTATATGTTTCACCAATTAGTTTATTTTTACAACAGTGATGCTTTACGTATGTCAATATTCAGTATACTTAACGATATTAATTTTTTTAAAAGTTTCCTCTACGTATGTAATAAATTATTTAAGTACCCGATTACGCAACGAACAACTTTTCGAATCTGCTTCAGCTTAAGTGGAACTGTTATCATCTTTATTTTATTTCTTATTTATTGTTACGAAACATTGACAGCCTCACTGTTTCTGTTACAAAAAAAACATTGAATTTATAAATTACTTGTGCTCATGACTGCAAACATGAAAAGTGCAAGCAAGATTCTTCTTTCCAGCGGCAGGCTCAGTTGTAAATTGAATTTTTGCAATTCGCGAGACATCGCGGACTGTCTGTATGGCAAATATCGGCTTGATTTTCTTACACACAAAATAAAGTTAATATTAATGTATATATTTTTTTATATTTTTATTTAAAGATCTGTTTCGACTCATAAGTATTGTCTCAACTCAATTTAAATTTTAATTGCAAGATATTGCACTATCGTCCGCTCTGATCTAAGAACGATGAGAGATCTCCAGATATTTTCTGTTGTGATTACTGACAGAATATTTATTCCCATTTTTATGAAAATAATGTTTTTTACTTTTCTCAGCCATTCCCAGCATGTGTCCCAGTTTATAAGGTATTCTACATGTCTACTTTAGCGAAATAAATATTTAAATTCCGTTTTTCGAGATGAAAATTATTCGTGATGAATTTGCCTATGATAATATTTTCTTTAATGTGTTAAATATTTTTCTATCAGTATGTACCAGTCTCGTCTCGTGCTATGTTTTGATTACCGTATAGTCCCTAATTCAAAGTCCATTGTGTATATTCCAGAATATAGTATTGATAAACATCCTTGCGTCTGTTCTAAAATGTTACTTTACGGTATTTTTCTCAGTTATATATGTAACTGTAAGACATTCAGAACAAAACGTGTCTGGTTGCAGAAACATGTATGAGGTGTTTATTGATCGAACCGCAAACTCTCGTTATGGCACACGTGAATTTTGTAAACACTGAGTGACTAACTTTGGATTAAAGTTCAGAGTCCCTGAACCAGAGACTTGGGGGCCTTAGCGTGTTTCATACCCAGTCTATATGAAGTAAAGATGCACTTTGCGTTTCGTGATTGAGGTTA
>NW_019060201.1:280259-290262 GCF_000696155.1 Zootermopsis nevadensis
GGTTAGGTTAGGTTAAGTTAGGTTAGGTTAGGACACCAAGGAAGGGTAACGATTTACGATAAAGGATTAGACAGTAAAATTCTAATCTGAGCTTAATGAAGTGACGTAGAGATTGTTTTTGCCTTGCTAAGGAAGAAAATAAACTGGATGGAGTTAGTTGTGCGTCTGATGCGCAACTGTTTACTTTCCGAAACAACTGACAGCGTTGAATGCGCACTGCTTCCAGTAACTGCGTTTCCTCTGCAGGTCGGACACGTCCATCTGGCTTCGGAGGCGATTAACCACTTGCTTAGCGAACAGGTAGTTGATGAGGGCAGTCTCAATGGAGCCGTCATCGTCCACCAGCTGAAACACATGATAATTATCATCAGCAAATGACGTAATGGAATCATCGCGTCAGGTTTTATAACAAATACCGTGGTTCTGGGTTTCCATTGAGCAGTTTGCAGTTACTGAACTGATCAAAAAAAAATTTCCCGCGTCATGGAACCCAACACAAAAGTTCGCCTCGCCATAAATGCGTCTGTAGTGTCACGTGTTTGTTCTCCCATGAGCACTCGCGCCTGCTAGGCTTCGCACGGTGCATGGATTTTCCGTGTACAGAGAAATACGTATTTCAGCTGGTAATGGTTTTCAATGCAGCTAGTCTGATGCTCTGCACTCTGAAATAAAGTCCAGGTTCGAAATTCGATTTATAAAATGGATCTTCTGACCGAAATTTTGCGAAATTTCTTTCTTTTAGCCTATTAAGTCAGATGTTGGTGAAGTATCTTTAAGATGGCCCAGAATTATTTCCGTTTCCTTTAGAATTCATCGTCCAAACTCAGCTTATCCTTTGACGTTTGAAAACTGTCGTTGAACTACTCAAGTTGCGATTGATTCGCTGAAATTTACAGTTTGTTACTTTCAAATCTCTTTAAGTGTATATTAAATATTGTCCGTCTAATCACAATAAAATCTTATTAAATATTACAATAATTAACATTTAAAATATTAAATGATGTTCTTTATCGAAATATTCGATTTACATTAGACCACCATTTTTCATGTTTCACGACATATTTCAGTTCCTAAAAGAACCATCCTCAGGTGTATATAATTAAATAACTATATGGGGAACTGTTTATCTTGAGTAGAACCCCTATCCCCATCCAGATTAATTCATTTCACATTCCACTATCCCGTTTCTGTAAGATCCATTTTAATATTATCCTCCCACCTACACTTTCGTTTACCAAGTGGTCTTTCCCCTTTAGTTCCTGTAACAAAGTTTTCATGCGTGCTACATGTTTTACTCAACTCATCGTTTTTTATTTTGTAGTGTTAATCATATTTTTCCTTGTGGTATTCTGAGTTGTGACGTCATGTATTAAATCAGTTAGTTAGCAATGTTTCGGAGGAATGTATTGCTTCTGTCTTCAGGGTGCAAAGTGAAGGATGTGTGTTCTTCCAGACTGTTATTATAATATAATAATTTTTACGCGAATTATGAATATTCTCGTTAAGTAATTTTCTCAAACGTCTTGTTATTCCTTTGCTAGTTCAAAAACTATTCTCAGAATTTTATTCTGACTCAAAACGCCTTCTAGAGATTAAGTTTGAAACCTGTACAAAGGATACAAGTACATTACGCAGAATAAAGTAACGCCTTAGGTGTATATGAGGTAACGTTTCTCTGTTTGACCTCTAAGTTTCGCACCGTCGCCATGTTTGTAGGCTAATATATTATAAAAAAAACTGTTGATTGGTTGGTGACTATTTCTTGAAATCGCTATTTTCACAACATTAAATCGTATTTTATTCTTCAATTGAGAAAAATAACTAATTATTTTAAAATTTATATATTGCTTTCTTTAACTTTCCATGAAAAGCGTATTTTAAATTATTATTATATATTTTATCGTTATTTTTAACGGGTAATTTACTGTATTTAAAAAAATGTCTCGTGTAGAACGTGTACTTTATGGTATAAACATTTAACAACAAATATTAATATGCGTTGCATTGTTCTGGGGGGGGTGAAAAACTGCCGCACAGATTTTGTCAAATTTTGAGGTTATGTCGCGATATCGATGTTACTGACACAGGAATGTAAAGTTGGCAAACGTGGAAACAGGGCGTGATATTTCTTAAGAATACGTAAATAATTGTTGATTTCTGGGCTAGGGTATGAATATAACTTACGAAAGTTTATATGACGCTGAATGAAAGCTATTATTGCTACCAGAATAGTGGTCTTTTGTCATAAAAACTGTTGTAACAACGGATTGTAACCTTTAACAGTCGGGACATAGAACAACACTTAACCACGTTTTATTAGAGTTTCGATGTCTTATTTCATTATGATGGCGTAACTGAAACGTGAGTGTAATGGACTTTAGCACGTCTGTAAAAAGGCAGAAACTGCACTTTGCGTGGGCAAGGGGGGGAGGGGGAAAGCGAATTAACAACAAACAGAAATAAAATTAATACAAGCCTCGACAGACTTTTATTATTTGTAGCAATACGTCTGTGCTAAAATAGGACAAGATTTTATCCACAGCTTTCCTGATTTATGAGCAATTATAGACCAGTTTTCGCGACGCCTTTTCGTGTTTTTTCTCAGTCATTCCATTCTATACAGCGCCTCTGTACATCACGAGTCAGATGTACAAAATTCCCTCTCTCTAACACTTTTCGTGTTGAAGATACACTTCAATATTTTTCTATAGGTTTCCTTAAGAATCTCTACCCTTCTCGTCTTCCGTCTAAAATCTTGTGTATATTTATCAGCTTTACCAATCTCACCCCCTTGATTCGAATACCGTAATATTATTTTGTGAAAAATAGATTTTAAACTGAGGTTCTCCTTGATTTTTGAATGATATCGTACAACTGAAGAGGACCCTCTGAAGTTATTTCGTCATTCATGTAGTGTTTGTCATTTTTATATGTGACATATTAATATAAATATAAAGCCCCCCCCCGCGTAAATTGTCATCATAAACCCTGAAGGGAAGAGACCACTTTGAGAGACCTAGGATTATATGGTATAATTATGATAAAATTGGTTTTAGAAATAGAATTCGAGAATTTCGACTGGATTCAGGTGGATAAGTAAGTATGATGTCCAGTGGCTGACTTTTGTGAACACTGAAATGAACATTCAGTTTCAACAAATATAGGAGAATTTATTGCGTAATTAAATGACTGTCAATTTGTGAAGAGAGATCTGGGCCTTGAAGAAAGTTTGGTTCATAGTTAAGTCTGCGATCGTTTGTAGGTTTCTGCGCTATATTATTTTGGTATAAATATATTTTTAATCATCTCAAAATGCGTGTCCAGAAAACGTGATCAGTTTAGAACTGTAAAAGAATATATGCAATGATAAGCTTTGTGGCAAAGAAACTGGACCTTTCAGACGAAAGACAGAATCGCTGGTCATCACCGTCAGTGCATGAATTTTTTTAATGAACACGAAAAATATTCAGAAATAAAGACATTTCAATCTGATACTTCGAAATAGGATTAGTTTAGACGAAAAATAAGTTTTAGGTCGAGGAATCTGATCGTCCTGACGATTGAGGCAGCGAAACATATCCTGGAGAGATTGATTTTATGATGTCAACAGAAGTATAACAGACGAATTGTCAAGATGGATTTTCTCTGATGACGGAGGCAGTATGACCTCTGAAACGTTGGTTAACATCGACCAGACTACACAGCGTAACAACCCAGAAGACAGAAATCTTCATACTCATCGCCCTGATGATGGAGGCAGTATGACCTCTGAAACTTCGGTAAACTTCTACCATATTACACAGCCCAACAACCCAGAAGACAGAAATCTTCATACTCATCGCCCTGATGATGGAGGCAGTATGACCTCTGAAACTTCGGTAAACTTCTACCAGACTTAGGACTCCGACGTGAAAACCTCAAATCCTACTTTTTCAACATAATTTTTAGAGTGACGATGATGAATAGCTGAAAAACTACTGGTTCTTCAAAGACACTGCTCCGTGGATTTAGTTATCCTAATAAATTCCAACATTTTCCAAATTAAAAAATCAACGAAACAAATTTATAACTAAGGGCGAGGTAAAATTTTTTAATATCCCTTTGCCCATTGAATCATTGCTTCAACTCCAAAGCGAACATAACATGTAATAGAACATGGAAGGGTTGGGGCGTGGGGGGCAGAGTGCCTTGTTAGGGTTTTATGGCCTTCGAGCCAGTTAACATGTCCTTACAGGAAGAAATAGTAGACCAATAAATCACTGCGCTCGGTCGCAACACGTGCTAAGAGCCTGGCAGCCCCTTCTTCAAATATCAGCCTGTTCTTCGTCTCAGCTATTTTTAGTCTGTAAACGCGATCATTAATGGAAGTTTTAATTAAGACACAGAGGGCTTTTAATTATTTTTGAGACGATGAAGCTCTTCGTTAAATAAGCTCTTGTATCTTTCAGAGGCTTTGTGTTCCGAGAACGTATATAAATATTCTAAATACAGACATCGTTTCGTTCGTGAAACGGCCTGTAGAGCGCAGGTCGAGGTTTAAGAATTAGAATACGTCACTTCCTTCACATTACACACCGTGTTTTATCAAAGGAGGTCTGGGAACCTGTTCCTGGCTGTATAACAGCAACATGCATATTTGTTTCTTTATTTATATATAGTTCAGGTTTAGTTTGATATAAACTTGACGGGTTCATTTCAAGACGGTAATTAAACTTCAGTTTCTATAAACGACAGATTTATTGTCTAGCTGAGCGGCTATCAGCTTCTTAAGATGGTTTTCTTTATCCACACAAATGACTTTGTTGTAAAGACGTTAGCTTTCAAACAGTTCGTATTTCAAGCCATGTTTGATTTTATAAAACCTCAGTTATTAACATCACAGAAATCTTCATATTCATTTCACGAGAGAACTGATTCCGAAGAATTATTTCTGTAAGCATTTAAATGTATTTATGAGTACAATGGATCAATAAACCAGCACGAACTATTTATAGATTCAAAGAACGCTTCTGATGCACTTTGAAGAGCGAACTGTTATGCCACTCTCTCACTGAATTAGATACATCAATTGTACCAACAGAACTAAACTAAATTCCCTGTATTCCAATGCAGTTTGTAATATAAATCAGCTTAAGGTCTGAGCATGTTTGTTACCCGGATAGTGTTTAAAGTGTAACGTGCTTTTTTTCTTCTGAAAACAAACAAACAAATATAAAAATCTACATAACATTATTCTAAATGTAATTGTATTTTAATATTTTTGTGACAGATCATACAAGTAAACAAAAACAATGTTCATGTGAACAACAGCATGCAAGCGAATTTATAACAACAGAGAATTGTAAATATTTAATAATACGTATTGAAAATAAACACACGCAAATCCTATTCAATTCTGGAAACAATTGCAATCCTTGTCGGAACGTACAGGCACGTCGCGTGTTTTCCGTAAAGAGCTCAGTCGCACGCGTTGGAGTGATGAGGTTCGAAATTAACGCCACTTGCAAAAGGTTATACGATGATGTATGGTAAAATATTTTCTATAAAAAAAAAGACTTTGGGACTGAAATTGTATTTATAATGTAGATAAAACATTACGAATACATGTAAGAAAAATATATGTTTAGATTTGACTAGGATTCGATCAAGCGACCCCATACATAGACCCAGTCTTCTTCGGTGTGGCGACGGGAACAGATTAATGGCGGAGGGATACATAACCTACACACACAAACACACGGCAAGACTGAAGGACAGTCTTAATATGGCCGCCGTGAAGGATTTTGTGTAGCGGTGTGGTTGAGAGGTTATGTGTGGATAATATCTAACATTCAGAAGAATTTGTAACGAAGTGCATTTTGTAGGTTACAGAAATAATTCCATCGCAGATCAGGGGATTGGTAACTTAAACGGAGAAAGGAAAAATACGCTACAGAAATAATTCTATCGCAGATCAGGGGATTGATAACTTAAACGGAGAAAGGAAAAATACGCTGGAGAAAACAGGTATGCATATAAACGTAAACAGAAATCAGTACTTACAATCTTAGTGGAAAGTATATTTACCATCCGCTTGTACAATAAACTCTAGAATTTTCTTACATATTATATAAATGGGTTTCATATTATTATTAGAATAAACCGCGATTATGATCCCAGACACCAAATATTATTACGATGTCAAGTTTAGGATTAGATGGGAACATGTAACACGCATTGGGAAGACGAAAACTGTGAAGAGAGAATGGGAAACGTGAAGGGAAAATATCGCTTGAAACTCGTAGGATTATAATTTAAAAAGAACTTGTAACCAAAACGGTCGAAATAGCTCTTATAGGTAAAGATAAAATATTGAATAGAGTTAAATAGACATGTAGTTGTATCAAATGCTTTGCCTTAAAAGGCCTATTTGCTTGGTACTAACAAGTTACGAAATTTCCCATGCTCTGTGAGGAATTTAATGGACCTCAAAATGCTGAACACGCCGTTGTTAACCATTCTATTCCCATGATAACTGAGTTACAGTCCTCTATAGATTACAGTTGTGAGACGTACAGTCTGAAGCAAAATCTCAACCGTAGTGAAATTTCGATGTGGAATTGCTGGCTGGCGTTCAAAATATGCGAACTATATTAGACCTCGCTCACACGAGTATAAAAATGTCTGTTCCGTTTGTGAGTACGTTTGTGGCCTTGAGCGGCGAGGGAATGCTCGAACACCTGTGCTCCTCACACCGAAGGCTGTGTTGGCCCAGTACAAGTTTTCATGACCTTGAAGTGAACTATGCGTTTTATTCAAGAACAGCTAAATCGTATAAGACACGTGGCCTAGCCGGGAACATAGATTTCATTTCGATACAGAACTTTTAATTTGAAGTATTTGTTTATGTTATCACGTGCATTGACCACAGACGAAATAAAGGAAAACAAAACTAGAATTCTGCATAAACCCATTCAAAAACAATTTAGGATAGATAAAAAAAACTGATTAGATCATGTCAGAGGAATGAAAGACAATGAACACCCTAAACAAATTCCTTGCCGTCCTTGAGACATTTTGTTGTGTACATTTCCACAATAAACCGCTTTACTTCTATCGATTAATAGTTTTTCGTCGAAAGTATGATAAATGTACATTCAGCCGTCTACAATCGACGAAAAAGTTGTTGTTTTTTTGCAGAAAATTTACATATGCAAAGTAAACAATGCAGCTCGAAATGATTTACAGGCTGAATGCACCAAAAACCTGTCCTCAACGTGTCATGAAACATATTACCGACAGATCGCAGCACCTCTTCCTTTATCCCCTCCCGTGTTTACGTTCCCCTTTCGACTCTGGCAAGTGAGGGAGACACGAGCAACAAGTACGTTAGGAGCACCTCTTGCGTTAAGAACATGAACTAATTATAACTTAATTCCATTATAGTAGAATGCAGTAGACTTAGTTCCAGAATATTCTCAACAACTTCTTATTAATTAGCGCTTTTTATAATACCTTGAAAATTCTGTCAGCACGAGACGTAATTTAAAAGAAGCACATAAGAAAATAACTCGCTGACCAGTTCTTTTTCATAATAATAGTCAGAGACAGATACTGGCAAATCGTGTTCTGGAAATCTAGTACGGAAAACTACCGCACTACAGTGCTAATGTAATTTAATCATCATCATCATAACATTACGCCACTGTTGTGTTGTACAGTGAAACATTTGTCTTGTATTCCTCCACTTTTATTGGCCTGATGGTGCGCTGTTAGGCAAACCGGATCATTTGTCACTGCTACCAACATAACGATATAATTTAAAATAAAATATAAAAGCTCCATTCAGTAGAGTCCATCACGTAAACGAGTCAATATTGCCATATTAAGTAGTTCAGTTATGACAACAGAATTGTGTGGAACCTCAGCCAGATTTTAATAGTTTATATTATATTGTAAATCAAATATTTTAATATAAAATATATCACCGTAATGGAGAAGTTTGTTTGATATGAATAAATACATAATATGAACCAATATGAATTACTGTTAAGCGTGCCCTACTGTTCCAAATAATAGAAAATTATACAAAAGACCGATTTACTGAACAATAAACAGATTTAATAAAATAAAACAATTCCAATAGAGCTTGCTGTGTCTACAAGTGATTGTTACAATGTTATAAATCACGTCATTGGAATATTATGGGGTGATGTGGAATATGAAAATACATTTTATGATTGCTCCTCGTGTAAGTAGCAAGTTTTGTTGTAAGACGTATTAACAAAGTAACCTGATTGGCCAGGTTCTTTACGGAAACGGTTGGTAACATGCACCAATCCAAAGCGTAATGAATACGTAAGAGGTAATTATAGTTTTAATTATTGTGAAAGTAGACGTTATCAACTATTTGAAGTACCAACATTGGTACTTCAGTTATTGTAGGCTACATTAAACACGTTTTAATTTACAAATATTCCAAGTTTTACATTTTGGTAAACATGGCTGGACGGAGAAATTACTGCCCGATTCTTGATATGTCAGTGAGATGAGAAATGAAAACGCAACACATCCGTAACACTTGAAATAGGAGACCGCGTCGTTGGTATAAATGTAAATGTTAGGTTAATGTTGAAATGGATCTTAGGATCGCGGAGGTTATGATTCGGGTAAATTCTTACAACGTACTGAAATGTCAAAGTTGAAATAAGTTCAATGCGGATATTTGTCTACATCTGGAGGGAAAAAGAACCTGGTTTGTTTCTCCAGTGTCAGAACTTGTTTCGCGACGATAAAATCTCGTTCTTGTGTTCGCTGTGGGGAGTCTGAGCGTTTGAAATCGATTCTCAGACAGTCAAGGGTTTCTTATTTCACAAAGCGACTACGGTTTTCCTGATCTGTTCTCGTTATCCCTTTGTGTGTATGTCTGAAAGTCACTTAATCCGGTTCGCTTCTGTAACATAAAGACCACTGCATTCATTTTTATTTCCCATAATTCCGCACTCGGTTCCGCGCTTCAAAAAATGTTTAAATTAATCTGACGCAATTTTGACCTGGAAAATGAATATTTCACGGTAGAATTTTAAAGTTAGAAGCGTATGGAATGTGTCATATGTAAAACAGCAGACGGTCGCCATTATTTATACATACTACAGAGTTTATAAAATAAAGTTATCTTTTAGTAACCAGCATCAAAGTAACAATTTCGTCGGCCCGGTTACAAATAGTCTCGGGATGGATGTGGTAGGAGAGCCTCAGGTTTTACCTTACTACTCTGGGCTATATAACGTGTTCTCAGCGATTTCTCACGTGGTTTTCGAAAGTTATTTCTATATCTTCATCTGAATTCCTATAGGATGTAATCGAAGTGGCCCTCAGGTTTCTTGGCCTCACGAAACAGAGAGGGCAGGTCGATGTTGGCCTTTTGGGTAGTAACGCCACGTGGACGTACACGTAGACATCAGCTTTGTCGAGAAACGTGTTACCTCCATATTGACGGCGTTACCCTGGAGACGAACTTGGACATCTTAATCGCGAGGCTATTCTCAGATCTCGAGTAGGAATAAGGCAGTGCCCGATTTCGAAATTTCGTGTCGTCATCAGCGATTTTCCTTATGATAATTTAATATGGAACAGTTTAATTAAAATCATTTAGCGGAGTCCTTTTTGTGAAGCTAATAATAGCTCAGCTAGTATATAAATTTTCCACGTTTTGTTAAAGCGAAGGTTCATTGCCGTGTATATATTTGTATAAATTATCGCCGATTTAATTCAGGCCCACACACACAGCGTATTTTTTTAAATTGTCCTTTCATATTTTCCTATTATCTACGCGCAGGCCACCCAAATTCTCTCTTCGCAAGCAAATTTTCAATATGAATTTTAGGATCTTTGGTAGAAAATTTAATGTGTCAGGAAGTTTTAACATGTAAGGATTGGACGTTTCAACCGTAATATTAATTTTAAATGTCGGAATGTGGTTTTTAAAATAACCGGTTCATTTGTATTTGGCTTTCAGTTTGAC
>NW_019060201.1:290751-303492 GCF_000696155.1 Zootermopsis nevadensis
GATGTAAAATGTAGCGTGACGATACATCATAAACATCTAAAAAAGAAATTGTACAGTCTCTATTTACAAAACATGGCCATGCAGCGAAACTTCCGTGTTATATTCGATAAATTTAACGTGAACGGAATCTGCTCATACCTGCTGATACTTTACACACCTCTTGAATAGCCTATAATTTAGGATATGGTCTAGCATCTTACCTATTCTTACAGACTAGCACTAAATATTTTTACTAACATTGAATTTTATTATTTATTTAGTGTTCTGTCTGAGGACAGGTCCATATGAACAGGATCCTTCCATCCTTTTCTCGGACTGGGACCTGTTCATATACGTTCTTGGCAGATGATCCAGAAGTGGTTTGCCATTGCCTTCTTCTGTGTGTGAATGGAGTAATTGTTGGGATGCCACGGAGGAAAACTCCGTGTTGCCTAGACCACGGCCTTGCCCAACACAAGTTATAAATTCGGGCACCGCCGGGAATCGAACCCGAGACCCCAGGATTACAAGGCCAGCTTTCTAACCGCTAGACAACCGTGGCGAACATTGAATATGTGAACTTTATTAATTTCAGTTTTATATTTAAGCCTTTTGCATAAACCTGTCCTGTTTAGCTCAGAAATTTCTAGAAACGAGGTTGAATGTGGATCTGCTCTCTTTTTTTAAAATCTCGACGGAAAAATTTTACAGAGATTATATTTCTTTTGGAAACGAATTGCTTGTGAAGATTTCTGCGAATGCAGGCTTAAACCCTGGCTCTTAACAGTTAAAAACAGTTGTAACTGGTAGGTCAAAGCGCTCTTGACGGTTTCTGTATTTACCAGTGCTTATGAAGCTTCAATTACAACCACTTGTATACGTAACACTGAATAGTGTCGCTTCATAGCCTCAGTGAACATGAGATGGTTTTTACATGAAAAAAACTTTATGGTCTTAAATTATAATCGTATGTTCTTTTATAGAAAGATATTACAACAGGCAAGTCAACGGTATTTGAGTTTGAATTTCGTTAGATTTTACAGTTCTGTTAAACTTTCCCTCCATTTTCTCATTCATTTCAATAAATAGGTCACGAAGTTTCAGCTAGAAAGAATCAGATGTATTCTATCAGCCATTATTTGAAGTCTCCATTAGAAATCACTTATTTTTATGCGTGACACATAATGCGTACTATTAAGTTAATGGAGTTGAGTTGGCATCACGTAAGACTGGGTACAGGCGAGACATCTGGTGCCATTTACTATAAGCCACATTTTAGCTGTGACTACACTTTCTGTAGTATTTCTCTAACGCGCATTGATTTTGATGCAGCGAGTGAGAATGTACCCTCATCACACATTCGAGGTCAACACGACGATCTTTAGAAACGGGAGTTTTCCGGGTAAAATTCTAAAAGCGCGGGCAGCGGAATGTTAGAATTACAGATTGTGTATCTGACGATGGCTTTTGAGATACGAATTGTAGGTTATAACGGACTAATAAAAAGAAAGGGATAGAGAGAGATGCAGAGAGATTGTATTGTTCCTTTGCGCATTTGATAATACATTACTATTTTTTTTTAATACGCTCCAATACAATACAATGGGAAGTTTTGTGGGGCTACATTCAGCGGACAATGGTTTTCGTATTAGCTTTGTTGAACCTTGGGTTTCTGATGTCAGAAGAGGACGCTGATTTCTGATGGGTGTAATGAACGAAAAGAGAATCCGGTTGTGGAATTGCGTAATAAATGGGATATTGATCCCGACTTCCTGGTAGGCGGATTCTGATTTAAACGTGAAAAATTTTGAATTGTCTGTCTGCAACACGAAACACTTCTGAAAATTTATAACACTAATTCCTTGCATCGTTGAGTTAATATTGTGTTAAAATGTTAATGTAGGCGTTCTTTACACGACGAATATCATGTCTGCCTAGTTGAGCCCGTGAGTTCCATGTAGGGTCATATATTTTATCACTGCCCCGAAAATGGCTCTGTTTACGACTAGATACTATTTTCGAATTTCGTTGCATTTGCGACAAAGTACTTTGTGTTGAACATTAAACTTAGTGCTGTCTCACCGGGAGGGGACCGAGATGGTAATAAAACAGACTCCGTTTATTAGTCTCGTTCAGAAGCTGATATTCGCTGATCAACAAATACCCCGCCATTCATAGAAAGCAAATGTCCAGTGTCGTGTTCCCTAAAACCTACCATGGTTGCCTATCCTGAGCCATATTATGTTATGTCACGTTTTGTCACTGTAATTTTAAGTTTATATCTGATATGACCTTGTTGGGCAAGGCCGTGGTCTAGGCAACACGGAGTTTTCCTCCGTGGCATCCCAACAATTACTCCATTCACACACAGAAGAAGGCAATGGCAAACCACTTCCGGATCATCTGCCAAGAACGTATATGAACAGGTCCCAATCCGCGAATTTATAACTTGTGGTGGGCAAGGCCGTGGTCTAGGCAGCCCGGAGTTTTCCTCCGTGGCATCCCAACAATTACCCAGAAGAAGGCAATGGCAAACCCCTTCTGGATCATCTGCCAAGAACGTATATGAACAGGTCCCAGTCCGAGAAAAGGATGGAAGGATCCTGTTCATATGGACCTGTCGTCAGACAGAACACTAAATAAATAAATAAAAATAAAAATATTTTAATCTTAGGTTTTTTTATATACCAAACGGGAAATCAAAGGATATTGAACTGAACCGAGCACTTCCTGAATTTGTATTACCCTCAATTACTTCGTGTTCGTAATTTCGCGTTGGTCACCGTCGTTTTTAAAACCTCAACACATTTTCGAAGAGTGCTCATAATTTATCATCGCAAGCCGTCATGTTAACATTTTGATTTTCTCCATTCCGCTGACGACACAGTTTTGTCTGAGTTTAATTCCCTCGTTGTTCTCCTTATTAGCGCAGGGAATTATGGGTAAAATGGCCCTCAACATTCGACAGCGTTTTCAGAAAAAAATAAATATTTCGATAATCGACCTGTAAATGTTGCTGCGCTGTATCGAAACTAGTTTCAGGCGTTCTTTGCAAGAAGCGTCGAGTATCCGCGTCTGTCAGCATGTTTAACTCAGAAATTACATATTTTAGTTGTATTTCCCTTTTTAGGCTTACACTAAATTGTTGGGTGTTAAATTATGTTTTAGTCCATATTATCTTAACCCTTAACGTGTATGAAATTCAGACCGACTTTCATCGATTCTCATAAATATGACTCGTACAAAAAAAAAATTGTCAAATTTACTCTCCTCCGATGTCATCCAAGTGCTGAGACAGATGGGGCAGGATCGAGGCTGCTGGTTCAGGGAATTCCCACAGCTCGTGGGGCGATGATAAATGGGCACGGAGTCACGGAGAAATGATGATTATCCGGAGAAAGCCGAATGAATCTGAGAAGCCGTCACCAAATTGCGTGCTCCAAGGCCACGTAAAGACATCCCCCCCTCTTAGACAGAGTACAAAGTTGAAAGCCTTCGCTACGCTGCGCGTTCTGAGCTGTCTTCACTCGCCTGGGCTCCGCTGTTTTTGTAATAACGTTGTTAAATTTTGATCTGACCAGGAACCATGCAATTTGGTGACGTTGTTACAGTCGGCTGAGCTACGAGGTGCGATCGGAAAGTTTCAAGACTGCGCGTATAAAAACCCGTACACTTATCTCAGGTATTAAATTCATCCATCACCCTCGAAGTAGTTCCCCTGGGAGTGAACACAACGATCCCAGCGCCGCTGCCAAGCCTGGAAGCATCCCTGGAAATCTTTCTTTGGGATATGATAATATCATTTGAAAACACTATGGATCCCTCATATGTTTAACAGCACAGGGACGTTTGCCGTGTGGTGTCTGTACTCGTAAGTGGGTTTGTTGGATAAAGTCTGAGGCCGGTCGTATGTAACAACCCTTGTTCGGACGGACGGTTCACGGCATTGCAGAAATAGCTGAGCTCGAACACCCGTGAGTTTTATTCCGACTTGTTTGTAGTTGTTTTGTTTTCAAAATCAATGGACGAAGTATTGTGCCGCGTTTGTCTTTCTGAAGCAAGGTTAGCTCTAAGTGACAGACAGGCATCTTCAGGGTTTCGAAGCGAAAGGACAGATTCATTGAATTTTAATGTGAAAGTAGCTGTCTCACGCAAGTTTCCTGTTTTCTTGTTGTCAGCGTCGATTGTAAGACGCATCCATGATTTAGTAAAAGGTTTTCAGTAAAAGAGACGCTATGTTAATCCTTAGGTACCATAAAATGTAAGACACACTCCGATTTCAGAAATTCTAAAACGTAAAAAAATATGCTTCTTAAAAATCAATGAAACAGGTAGTTTTACGCCAGGGTTACAAGCGCAGTTAATGAAAGAATGGTGTTAGGAACACGATGTTGAGGATAATAAACATATATGAAGAGACAGCAAAATGCAGAAAAACTACATAATACAGACGTTAATAATTGATAATTTTCATGGAATTTTAATAATAAGATAAAAAGAATTAGATCGGCAGAAATATATCACGCATACGAGAGATGAGAAATGCATTTTGGTGAGAAATCCCGAAAGAGACCACTTGTAAGACTTGGTCTTGATGAGAAGATAACATTAATATACGCAACAGACAGGCATGCTCGGACCAATAAGTAGTTAGAGCGTGAAGAACACGTGATCAATCTTCAAGAAGTGTGGCGGGAGGACAGTGGTGAGCTCTTGAGGACGTGTTCGCTTTTCACAAGAGGCGGTGAATGTTGTGAGAAGCCGAGAGAGATTTATCCTCTCAGGGACTCCACTTCGCGGATTTAGTTAATATATTTCCTTATACTAACTGTTATAGAAGACCTGCGAAATTAATCTTTGTGTCGCCATTACGTACGATGATTTTGTCCCCGTCGTCCGCTTATAACAAATTTGTATTGGCTTCATCGGTCTATTTCCTATGCCACGTCTCGACTCTCTTCAGCTTTTCAGAATTTTCAAGTGTTACCGTGTGCTTTATAAACATTTTGAATTACATCTCCACGCTCCTTGAATGTTAAACTTATTTCCCCTGTAGGTGTTTACCCGCAACACTGTTTCCACAGCCTCTTGAATCTCATCAGTTATCACAGCAAACAGGAGAGAGCCAATAGAGAGAGAGGCAGCTTTTCCTACGAAATGTTGACACACGTTCATTTGAAAATGCTTCGTCGACCAAAGATACCTCCCTTGTGTGTTTTAGTATTGGGGAAGAAAGTTTCACGACTATAGTCGTTAGCTGCACTCAAATCGATGCTGTCTTACAGTTTATGCTTTTCGAAAGATATACGTATGACGTACAGTCATAAGAAATTTGTATGTTTGTTAAGAATTTAGTAAGGCACGTAGGCTTATAGGAAACAGCTGTAGGATTTGTATAATTTGCATAATTCCTCTTAATTGGACGCACACAAAATGGTAATCTCGTAGACGAGTTACGAACTTGAGGCCTCAGGTCGGTGTCGACGCTGAACCTTTGCGATAAATCGGTCCTGTCATGTTTCAGTTTGGTTATTATTATTTATTTAGTGTTCTGTCTGACGACAGGTCCATATGAACAGGATCCTTCCATCCTTTTCTCGGACTGGGACCTGTTCATATACGTTCTTGGCAGATGATCCAGAAGTGGTTTGCCATTGCCTTCTTCTGTGTGTGAATGGAGTAATTGTTGGGATGCCACGGAGGAAAACTCCGTGTTGCCTAGACCACGGCCTTGCCCAACACAAGTTATAAATTCGGGCACCGCCGGGAATCGAACCCGAGACCCCAGGATTACAAGGCCAGCGTTCTAACCGCTAACTGCGAAACTTTATTGTTACATTTTGCAAGGTCGTATCTACCCCTCTGTCTTCATGTTTCGTTTCTGAGGCTGCCTGGAAAGTTTCTGCACTCCTGAGTTAAGATTTCCGTGTCTAAAGGGGAAATGGGATAATGTTCGAAGTGTGAATTTGTCGCCTGTATTCCGCTTGCTTGTCAGTAGAACAGTCATGAATGATAATTAGGTTACGATAGCAAAACACAGGTCGGTTTAAGTCTCGTAAGTTCTCCTCAAAATACGGAGTACTCTCGCGTCTTCTGCTGTTCTGTTAGCTGAAGAATCTAGATCTCGCCTAAGGTTGAAATTTCGCAGTCTTGCCAGTGAAATGAAAACACGGAACTGCTTTTGTAGTGGAAAAAATGTGTTGGTATTATCTTATAGGAAATTTGCATACCTCTGGTTCGTGCGAAAGTAGTCTACGTCTTGTACGATTACATCAGTCAATAAAGATTTGAGATTTCAGCTTCTCACGGCGGTGGGTATGAAGAAATCTGTCTTCTGGGTTGTTGCACGTTTAATCTACCGACGTTTCAGTTGTGCTTTCTCCCCTGATAATGAAGGCAGCAAGCACCTGTGAAACCTATATTAAGTATAATCATTTGATGACTCATTGAATCGCTTGCTTAATCAATTGCCTATTTTTTCTCTCACACGCAGTCACTTGTTCAAATTCAGTCGGTTAATGGCCGCAGGATTATTTTCTTTCCTTGGAATGGTCAAAATTCGTGTCTTGAATGTGAGGGATTTGACGTTTTCTTCAGTCACTCCCTACAAATTCTCGGGCAATATCTTAAAATAGGCTACTACCGCGTTCTTCACTCGACATCATATATAACGTATGCAGTTGATAAATCGTTATTAAATAAACTGTGATATAAAATATGTGAGTTACGTATTTACTCACCAAATCACGTATTCACTTATTAAGCCACTAGTGCTCTACCGATGCTTGTGGTTTCAGTCGTGTCATGTTTGATGATTTAATAATAAAATGTGCAGGACGGTCAGCCCTCAATGAGGTCCATAGGCCCCAGAATATTTGGCCATTCTCCCCAGTAGATAGCCGCTGACATAACGTCACTTGTTTTCGGGTTAATTCTCGGTTGGGATCCGAATATCCATATTAAGATTCTTCGTGTTTTATCTGTCTCTCCATAAGAATCCTTGGAAATCCATTCTCTGAGCTCACATTTTCATTTCTGTACGGGTTAAATGTCCATTGGTGTTGGTAATCTGCAATCTTTCAGATAAATGTTTGTGGCTTGTAGAGTCTGGAAGATGTTCCAACCGAAACGTTTGTAAAACAAAGAGTTGACAAAGTAAGATTATATTAGTGCGAACAAAATATAAATTTCTCATCTAGGATTCAACGTTTCTTATAAGCCTGTTCCAACATGGATGACGCATTTCCGAGAAAGTGTTTTTATTTATTCTTAATTGGTGCGTATTTATTAGAGACGTATTTATGCTGTTGAGAGTGAAAACGTTTCACTGCAGGGCTGTATGACGTGATGATTCCTTGCTCAGAATCTATGATACGATAACCCCTCTAGATTGTTAGAGAGATTGTGATATTTAGCTTGAAAATAAGATAAATAACGAAAATGTTTTGCTTTAGTGTTTAACGTTGCATCTCTTACCACTATAGTTATTAAGAACGAAATGGAGTGGACGTGAAAACGGGACTGACTAACTAACTAACTAACTAACTAACTAAGTGAGTAAGTAACTAACTAAGTAACTAACTAAGTAAGTAAGTAACTAACTAACTAAGTAACTAAGTGAGTAACTAACTAACTAAGTAACTAAGTGAGTAACTAACTAACTAAGTAACTAAGTGAGTAACTAACTAACTAAGTAACTAAGTGAGTAACTAACTAACTAAGTAACTAAGTGAGTAACTAACTAACTAAGTAACTAAGTGAGTAACTAACTAACTAAGTAACTAAGTGAGTAACTAACTAACTAAGTAACTAACTAAGTAAGTAACTAACTAACTAACTAAGTAAGTAACTAACTAACTAACTAAGTAAGTAACTAACTAACTAACTAAGTAAGTAACTAACTAACTAAGTAGATGGCTTAGGGAACCTGAAGGTTCATCACCTAATTAGCCAAAGCTGTCCTGGGCCATCAAAATACATTGTGAAGACGGCACACATGAATATAATCACGCATTCGACTCCGATATCTCGACGAAACCAAGTTCTTCTTTTCATTACTTATAATTAAGCGGTCCCTTTTAAACCACTGTATTTATATGTCCTACTTAATTGAGAATTATACAATGTTGAAATGTTCAATATTTCTTTATAAAGGAGGCTTTCCACAGTAACTCGATATAAAAATCAATTTTTTACTCAGGCAGTGCGAGTAACAATGTTTTTTATCATTCGTCATTTATAATCACAGGTCATAGAAGTATTTGTGTGTGACGGGATATTTTTATAAAACGCGGGTTTGACGTAGGATGCATTTGAATAGTTAGTGCTTCTTTCCAGAGGAGTTTTATTTTGTTAATGGAACCCAAGCGAAAGGAGGGGCAGTGTCTGCTTTTAACTGACTTGTGCTTAAATTAATCTCTGAGGAGAGACAGGTTGCTTGTCAGTTGCGAGATTCGTAGAAATGTATTTATTTAGATTTAATTTGAAAACTTTAGCGAGCCTTCTTGGAATTGTTTGACGGTGTGCTGGAGGAAGTTCTGTAGTAGGGGAGTGAGGTCGTTGACAGAATTTGTAACAATGAAATTTTGTGTTTTCTCCGTCCTGGAAATATTCGTAATTTAGAGACTGGGGGGAGGGGGGGTCTTTGACTCGTCACGTGTGACACAAAAGTGTTAATGACATAAAATCAGACAAGACAGCAGGAAGAAATGTGAAGGTAATGAAAACCGACTTTAAAGTTTAATCAGTTTTGCTTTGTTTCTAAGCATCTGTTACTGTTATCGTCATAATACACGATCTTACACAGTTACGCTATATTATTTTCGCAAAAATACTTGCGAGGGAAAATTTAAAAATGTTTTATTAAACGTTTTACATACAATTACAATGCGAGAAGTGAAATATATATATATATTTTCTACTGCGTTAACTCTGGTATTTTAGGCGATAGTTCTGTCGTTAACTTCTGCATTTCGAGGTGCAAAATTTCCCCCGGACGACAACAAAACACAACGGGAACTTTCAATGTTGCCACCACTGCACCAAAACAAATGTAAATGAACTTCCTGGAACTTTGTTGTTGTAATATGGTTTTATTTTTCATTGCTATCTGTATATACCTTTAAATAACAATGTAAATATTTGTTGACAAAAATGTTGCATTTGTTTTAAATCTCAATGAAATTATTTGTTTATATGCGCGATTGAAATGAATGTAAATTCATTCAGCGTTCAATAGTCTGACAGCTCAATGAACAGTGTTTGCTAACCTCACTTTTCATCGCTGTGTAAACACAAATAATACTGTATTGTGTTGGGTGAAATTGCTTTATCTTCAGTTTTCACGTGGCAGGGGTTTCCTGGAAAGTCGTCAGCCGCTGGATTATTTACGGAACTGAAAAATTCTCGACCAGAACAATTTATTACTACGTTCTAAAGAACCAGCCATCGATCTGTATCATGATCCAGATGAGTCCTGTATATAATCTCACGCCACATTTCTGTAAGATCAGTCTTAATTTTATTCTCCCATTTATTCCTAGGTCTACCTTGTGGTCTCTTCCCTTCAGGCTTCCCAACGAAAATTTTGTGCTCATTTTAATTTAATCCATGCGTACAAATTATGACGATACTCGTTATGTAATTTACTGAAACCTTTTATATTTCTTTCCTTTTAGGATCGCATATTTTCCTCACCGCCTGTCTTCTCAAGCTTCGTCCGTCTTTATACTCTTTTATTAACGTGAGAGCCCACGGTGACATCCATACAAAACAACAGGTAAGATTATAGTTCTGTATATTTTAATATTTACGTTAACAGATACCAGGCTGTAAGACAGAATATGGGAACTGGATGGTAAAGAACCTTCCTCGAATTTGGCCTGAATGCTATTTTAATTATTTACTGTTTTTCTGAAATATTTAAGCTTTGTCACGTTGTTGAAGGATTTATTTCTACTCAGATACGGATAAAATAATGGCCGATGGACACATCTGGTCGCTAACAGGTTCAAGTAGAATTCGTATTACTACAGTCTGCTACTTGCTACTACTGTCAAAGAGGAAACCTCCGGGCGTGTTCCGGAACAAAATAGCTTTCTGAAATAATCTGTTAAGTCATTTTGTAGGACTTCTCGGACGAATGATCTTCTGTTTACACACATCATCACAGCACAGAACAAGTTAGGACACTTAATTAGTGTGTTCAAGAGAGTTCGCTTTGTAATTTATATCAGTATTCAAATTTGTGAAGTATCTCTAAATGCTAAGTGATATTTGAGGTTCTCACGGCTACGAATATGAAGATTAAAGCCTTATGGCCTATTGCGCTGTTTGATCTGGTGGACGCTGACCGACGTTTCAGAGGTACATACTGCGTGCATCATCAGGGGAATGAGAATCGCCATGTTGATGGAGTTCGTACGTATCTCTGAAACGTCGGTTAACTTCTACGAGACTACGTGGTGAAATATCCCAGAAGGCCGCCACCTTCTTCATCCCTCAATGCTGTCCGATTTTAACCAAAATATGTATCGACAGATTTTAGTAAAACTCCCCAGAATAGAATTTTAATAAATTCGTTTAGAGACTTTGATTTGTGACATGCGACAGACAGACGGACATACAGACTTGGCATAGGGGGTGAGGCGTTCTTCCCGAAAGTTCTTATTAGAAATTCCACCACACGTATCGACGTTTTTACTACGACGTAGTTTTCCCAGACCGCAACATTAATACCGTCTCGTGGGGTCTGACAGCGGCTAGACCAAGAAGTGGTCGGAGGTGTAATGTTTCTCAGAATTGCAAAAGAATCCCCCTGATGTCAGAGGCCAGTGCAGCCGACAGGTCACTCAAGGCGTGGGTCTTAGCCCCACCAAGATGCCATATTTGTGGGCTGAGAAATGAACGCCTATCGGAGACGTGACGTCATAGAGTCTGTCTCCGTGTTTCATCCACAATGTTGGCTACTTTATGGTGTCTGTACTAAAACATGCCGAGCGATTTATGTTTTAATATGCAGTGATGCTCTGTTGGCTTAGCTTTGAAGCAACATTAACTTTGAATCGAATTTCATAAATTTCTTTATAAGCGACTTATGTTACAGGACGGGCCTGCATTTGATTAACATGAATAATTCTGTATTTTCTGAAATATTTTCCGTGTAAATATTGAGTTTTCGAAATCCAAGGAAATTTTATTCATATCTCATTTTATTTATCGTGATATGTATCGTGTTGATTGTCTTAGCATATTTTGCTAGTGACAAACTCTGATATAAATGTGTGCGTGCGTAGGCCTGATTAATTTAATCGTAAGGGAAAATAATAAAATAAATATTTTAATAAACCAATTAATAGTTTTGTAGATAGAAGGCAAAATTTTTAACATTGTGTTATTTATATCAGATCTAAAACTTCTTGACGATGGTGAAGAGTCAATTGAATAAAAATTTTCTTGGATATTATCCATCGTCTAGTAAATATAAAACGTAAAAACGACGTTTCGGAGATGGGACTCTATCTCCGGACCTTATTGCTCAAAGTTTCGTTGTTTCGTTGTTCAAGACATGTGTAATTTAACAAAACACTATTAAAGTAACCGCGACTGTAAAATAAATGAAATTCGAGAAATCTTTGCAAGATATAATAACAAACAACGTATTTACAGTAAACTCAGTTTCACGGAGAAATAGAGAAATATACATTCTTATTTTTTTATCTGTGGCTCTCGACAAAGATATGAATACCCAGCCAATGCCGACTCTTGAATTACGAGATCTATAAGGCATGAACATAATCGTACATCAGATATATTAGCAATTTTTTCTGTAATTGTTATGTGAAGTCACGAGAAAGCTTTCCACACAATTGAAATTCGTATCGCCAGTAAAGCTGATGCTTCACGTATGTCGTCTCCTGGGTATAAGCAAGTTAACCTGCCTGAATCCCTCCGGAACTCCTCCGAGACGGAAGATGGAAGTTTGGTACGCGGAAGAAACCTCGTGTGTTAAAATGTAATAACATTTCTGCGTGCCACACAAATTTCTATGTACCTTCCTCGCGATGGTATATTGAAACGGTTAGGTTACGTGTATATCTCGAAATTTCCATCTCGACTTCTTTTTTTAAAACGATAAACTCCAAGGACTTATAAGAAGCGATTTTTCTCCCGCCTCGTTCATATTGCTTTCCCTTAATAAGAAGAAGTTATTTTTGGAAAACAGATCAGATCTTCTGCTTTCGAGAGTGAGTCACGTAAAATGTTGGTAATTATCCAACATCGCAAAAAATTGCATTTACCATCTTCAGAGTGAGTGTGTAGCTGTTTGGGCGATTTTGAAAGTGTTGTATTGGGCAGGATTCTAAAGTCGCCCGACAACTCACCAACCCTGAATATTGCAAATACAGTGTTCACTGTAATGGTGGATAATTTCGGTTCTTCGAAGTTACACATTGAATTCCCGCCGCCATAATATATGAACAGGAATTATATGAGACTTGTATAATAATACGCTGTGATTGTTTAAATTTTCTTACTACAGCTGGGGTCTCGGGTTCGATTCCCGGCGGTGCCCGAATTTATATCTTGTCTTGGGCAAGGCCGTGGTCTAGGCAACACGGAGTTTTCCTCCGTGGCATCCCAACAATTACTCCATTCACACACAGAAGAAGGCAATGGCAAACCACTGCTGGATCATCTGCCAAGAACGTATATGAACAGGTCCCAGTCCGAGAAAAGGAGGGAAGGATCCGGTTCATATGG
>NW_019060201.1:314812-330650 GCF_000696155.1 Zootermopsis nevadensis
AATATTTCGATAAAGAACATCATTTGATATATTTTAAATATTTTAAATGTTAATTATTGTAATATTTTAATATTTAATAAGAATTTATTGTGATTAGACGGACAAGATTTAAAATATATATCCTACTACGTGTTTGGCAGACCGCGTTTGGCCAATGATCGTTTATTTCTCCGCGTGTAATGTAATCCTTGTTGGACAAATCCGCGTTGGAGGAGGGTTCTTCTGTATTACAAGCAAAAATGTATAGTGAGAGCCGATAGAATGATTTCTTTTGACTCACCTGATGCTTAGACACGTGACTGTTGGAGATGCTGCGAGCTTCAGACCGTAGAGATGTCGGTCGGGTTGCGTACCTTCTAGGTCACTGAAGAGGATTTCACTCCGTGTGTGTCCCCTCTTTATAAAACACGCCGACTTCCCCTCTCAACCCTGTTCATTCTTGCCCCAAACATTCGTTCGACGCGCAAGTTAGTGACGTCACTGAATAAAGCCACCAATCACAGTCAACTATTCATTTTGATTGTTTGATACGTAATAATTTTTACTGTTAAGTGGAAGGCCGTCTTCTGTGTAGGTACGTCACATTTTTACGACAATGCTATTGTCCCCCCCCCGGGGGGGGGGGGTGGGGGGGGGTAAAACCAATTTCGAAACGATAATTATTCCCGAAATTTTCTGTAACAAAGTTTGGGTCTCGACTTACGTTTTGGTGTTCATTTAGATGGAAATTATACGTAGACAGACGAAATATTAATTAATATTAAGTTATTTCCGGTGTTTAATTAAGAATCACTTCGTGCACACGTCTGGGTAAATGGAGGTATAGCTCCACACGTTAACCTCAGGATTAGTTAGATGTGGTGGTCGGTTAGAAAATTATCCACAATTATTAAAATAATTTCGAGTATATTTTAAATGTGTTTTATCTTCGTAATAACTCGCTAATTGTGCCAGGGTCAACTATACTATAATCCAGTTACTTTAATAGAAACGTGGCGTGTTTCGAAGTGAGACACGGTTTTAATTAGTGTAGTCAGCACGGCAGTTTTGAAGTTTCTTGGGTTCCTTGTGTTTTTCTCGTCGGCGTCTTGTGATCGACGTTGTTTTCTGCCAGCGTCGGAGCAAACGTCCATTTAACGACGAAACGGGACGTTCTGTTCGGAGTAATCCTGCCATGTTAATTGGCCAACGTGACGACGTCCCGATGTGGCACTTTACCGGCTGTCTACATAACATGTAACTAAGTAATTAGCAAACGAAGGGGCTAACTACATTAGTTAGTTAGTTAACGAGCTATTAAATTAAACAGTTTGACTTATAATATCAGCTAGATGATTAAATTACTAGTAAAGCTAGCAACTTGAATATAACTACACGAAACAAATACATGGAAGTTAGTATTTGATTTCCTAAAGTTTTAAAACGCTATTATTATTTACAGACAATCCTTTAGCGCTCAAACCGATTGTATCAATAGGCAGTTATCAATGGACATAGATAGTCTATGTGTAGACTTTTTTTTTATTTAGTATTCTGTCTGACGACAGGTCCATATGAACAGGATCCTTCCATCCTTTTCTCGGACTGGGACCTGTTCATGTACGTTCTTGGCAGATGATCCAGAAGAGGTTTGCCATTGCCTTCTTCTGTGTGTGAATGGAGTAATTGTTGGGATGCCACGGAGGAAAACTCCGTGTTGCCTAGACCACGGCCTTGCCCAACACAAGTTATAAATTCGAACCCGACACCCCAGGATTACAAGGCCAGCGTTCTAACCGCTAGACCACCGTGGCTCTTAGGCAAACGGGTATGTTCCAATAAATCTGTGGAATTTGGAGATTAGTTTTAATTGCATGGTGCAGAATCATACTTGAAAAGTTGTGTGGTCTACTGGACAAAATACATGTTGTGGATCATACAGATTTTACCGCACTTGGTCGACTACATGAAATCAATTTGACATTTGCTTGTACTCACAGATCAGACGCTTAATTGAGGAGGGGAAGATGTTGAATTTACGTATTGGTCGAAATTATTGGTACCTTTTCCTCGCGACATGTTTTGTGCTATTTTATATGTAAATTGTTTTGTGGTTTAAATTTTACCACATGTGTCTGTGTCATGTCTTAGAATATTTTTAGATGTTTAGTGGAGTGTTCGCTGTTTTACGGCGGAGTAATTCCACAAATGTTTGCATTTCGTAACAAGTTTTATTACCGGAAAGCTTATCAAAGGCCTGATCAGATGACAGGTATCATAGAACATTATTATTATTTGTAAACCCAACATTTCACCTAGACTCTAACACAGGACAGGTTTGGGGGTTCTGGCCTTAGTTTCTGTAATCATCTCACCGAAACAAGTAATTTTACTTTGTGTACTGTTTTCCTGTCGTGTTCTTTCCTAACTACAAAGACCATATTCATCGGGACTCGAACCCAGGACGACATTTTTTTGGGTTCGTCGAAACAAACGACTTCAGTGAAGATGTATTTTTTCTGTCCTGCTTAGTTTCTAAGATACGCAAGCATCTCTCGCCGGGTTTCGAACGCAGGACACTGTCTTGAAGTGTTGATCTTTAATTATTCGTGTTTTTTTCCCCCGTCTAATCACAATTGTATATAAATAAAATTTATACATAAGATATTAAAATATAATTTACATATTTGGTACAACTTTTTACTACATGTTTCGGTTACATTGAACCATCTTCAGGTGTAAAGTTAAAAGTTAAAAATTATAATCTTATAAACTAAAACTTAATTACTGTTGTTGTGTAACTTCTGATGATGTTTACCTTCCATTTTTATTTATATTTTTACCTTATTACATTTTGTCTTCTATACTCGTTCTTTCAACCAAATATGTAAATGATATTTTAATATCTTATGTATAATTTTATTTATATACAATTGTGATTAGACGGAAAAAAACACGAATAATTAAATTTTAATTCACAATATGACGCAATTATATCAACTGTTGATCTTTATAAAATCTTTCCCTGGTTTTGAGGAACAGGCATGCCAAGTTTAGTGCAAATCCGTATATCCATTCTCGAGCTGTGGGCCAATGTAAAAACATACACACAATATCGCTTGGACTTTTGCGTGTTAGAAAGCAAAGAATCGAAGGAAGGAGATGAAGATGCAGACAGAAAGTGATACAAGGAACAAAGACGTCTTGAACATGAACTGAAACGGCCAGAGGCGCCGTTAGCGCGGGAAATTGATTCGATTATTTCGTGTACCCGATATGAAATGAACGTATCTCTCCGTCTGAAAGTTTAAATTCTTCAATTTCTCGACGGACTTGTGTGAATTCCTTTTTGGGATCTGCATTAAAAGTTGTCAGTAATAATTTGGTTTTTGTTCGTGTCTGTGAAAGAAGGTTGTAATCCCTACTTCATGCGTAAATGTAGATTTTTATCTCGAGTCTATTTCGATGTGGTGAATATTTAACCAAAGTACGTAATAATTCTGTCTGTAGGCAGTGAGAGTGATTTTGTTCGTAGTTGACCGAAATGGATTTTTATCGGAAAAACTGAACACGCAAAACTGTGAAGTTGCAGCCGAACTTAGAGGCTGGGTGAGAAAGGAGAATAATTTAAATTTTACCTAATTTTGAGAAAACCACGGGGAAAGTTTTGCGTCCTTGCGTTTGTTTTTTGTTCACAGTTAAAATTCTCATAAATTTGTTTTATTTTAAATTTTATGTGCGTTAAATTCTGTGTAATTGTTTCCTATTTCTGCTCAAACTTTATTTTTAAATTTAAATTTATCAAAATACTTTTCATAATGCAAATACGTAAAAAAGAATGTATACAGTAAAATAAACAATTTAAATGCCATTTTTTTAATGTCTCGTTGTGTTTAATATATTGTAAAGGAATTGATGTTTTCGGCTCTGTCCTTCGTCCTATATTATCCTGCTTCTATCTTCAGCTGAGGGATACCTATTCAGGTCTGGTCTCAAATGCCCTCAGTCTATTATCCTACCAACGCCAAAGATCAGATTTAAGACCCATATAAAATAAACAAAGAAAAATGAACTGTATATTTTAAAATCTACGTTTTTAAACACCAGACAGGAAGATAAAAGTTTCTGAACTGAATCATTTCCTTGAAAAATTTGCTGTTTCTTTATGAACGGAATTTTATTTGTCCCTCCCAAATGTTTGTACTTTAATTTAACATTTATTTTTTATTTTATTAAACCTCGACCCGACACAGTAATACTTCTAGATGTCTTCCGCCAGACACGTCATGTCTCTATCAACTAATCACCGACTAATATTGAACATCAGATGAACCACGCCATATAAAAAACAATACCTTCGTTCTAATATATAAGAGTAATCTGATAAGAACATTTCAATAAACTGCATAACATTGTAAATGATTGTAATTCGAGTTTTAAATTTACCAATCTAATTTATACCTGAGGACGGTTAAATATAACCGAAACATGTCGTAAGAGACGTTCCAATTTGTAAATCGATCATTCGATGCGGAACGTGAAATGATATTTTAAATATTTTATATATTTTATTATCTTATTAAAATTGTGATTTGACGGAAAATATTAAAATATTAACCTAATTCACAATATGACGCAAATATACTACCTTTAATTTAACATTTTCAAAGAATTTATTGGCTTTGTTCTGTAGTCCAATGATGAGCTTCTGGACCAACTTCCTTGCTTGCACGTGATTGAGCATCGTTATTTTCATTCATGGAACGCTTGTTTATGTTTTCATTCAGTAAATTAACATCGTCAGCATAGATCAGATGTTGATGTGTCCCATTTGACTTCTAATATTATTTGTTCTCTTGGATCTTCCTGAACGTGTATTCCAAAATGAATTTTGGAAATCAACGGTGTTGAACATCACCTTATTTCAGAAAATTCTGAATTGGAAATGCACTACAAAAAAGTTTAAATATACCATTATGGCACATATTTCGTTGATTTTAAACCTGATATTGATTTATGGATAAAACCTTGCGAGAAAAGTGTCCGAACTTGAAAAATCTCAATGTTAATTTTAGACTGTATTTATGTGTGAAAATTTCAATCCCAGTTTCTAATTTACCGACACGTGGGCCAGCTTGTTTTATGACCGAATATTATTCGGAAAACTGTCTTTGTTTCATTGTGGACGGTTGGGTTTCCATAATAACAGCTGCTTGCTGACTGATGGTCTATGGCCTTAATTGGCGGCGAACAAGATAACCATTTGCATTGTAGCTCGGAGCCCGACCACAGTCATATCGGGAACAGTATCCTCTTATACCATCGAAGAATTTTTGCATATGTGAACGAGACTGGGCCCATATGTGACATTTTTTGCTGTGAAAGTACATATTTTCGCCTCTAGAACGTTTTGCTTTACGTTTAGTAATTTTAATTGACACGTGAATTTTAATTAATTCTCACCATTAATTACTTAATTATCTCTTTAATATCAGTGTAAAACCTTGTCCCGCGATGGTAGTGTCCAAACGCGCATCGCATTTATGAGGAAACTTCACAGATTTAGCCTCTTTAAAATAAGAGAGACTTGTACATGATATCAAGTCCATATCTGAAGATGGCTGTCATTTTGTTTGTAACGTCGTATCTCCTGGTATAAGTTTACCAACGTTTCAGGGGTCCTCGCTACCTCTATCACCCTGATGATGGAGGCAGAAAGCACATCTGGCATGTCGGTAAACTTCTACCAGTCTAAATTGCACATCCCAGATGACAGTCATATAAACAAATAATTTTAATAAGTTTTTTGTAATTTGAAACTTTTCATCAATGTTCCTACATTACTTTCAGTATCCCTTATTATAATTATTCTCCTTCATAATATGATCCTTCTGCTTAACTTGTACTGTGAGTGGATGACTGCTTGAAAGACATAACAAGATACTGAAATCTCAGGTGGGAAGTTGGCTATCTTGAGGTTTTTGTGATTCCTCTTAAACTCAGTATTACTTCCATATTTGTCCCATCGGACAATCAACTGACGAATCTACGTACAAGTTAGTACGAACTTCATGCTCTGGAACAGTGTTGTGCAAACCGTGTTCACACACTACACACCATAATTTATCAAAGACACACGACGGTACGTGGCAGAATCTCGCCTCACGGAAAAGGGATACGTAATTATGCGTGGCCATGAATATTTATCCGAATATAAATCTTTGTCGTATAAGAGCGAATGCATACGAAAACAAGGCAACGCTTGTTTACTGAAATTATTCATGATGAATTTAGTCTCTGTGTGAATCACGAATTATAATTACGAAAGACAGCAAATTGCACTTTCTTATGAAATTCCCTTCAGACCTGAAATCTTGTGACTGCACACCAGTTAAGGAACACTGCAATTGGTTTTGTTACTATCAGTAATACAAATATGGCGGTGGTGCGAAGTTCTGAAATAGAAACATATTATAGAATCCTGAAATGTTTTTCGTAATGGATATACAACTTTAGGTGGGATTTTTTTTATATTTGTAAAATGTTAAATAACAACATGGCTACCGAGCGAAATGCATATTTATAATACCGTTCGATGGTGATAACTCTAGAAGTGAATGTGTTGGATATACGCGTACTTGTGTCCTGTGATGGGAGGGCAAGCGATCAGGGTGTAGTGAAGTGTACTGACCTTAGCCTGAAAGGTATGGAATTCGATATATCTCGTTTCGATTTTATTCGAATATCGACGATTTGCACATTCTTCAGGATTTGGAACAGTTCTCCCTCTCAGTCATGGGCACGTCGAGAAACCTGTTGATACAAATAATATCTAATAATTCGTACGTTGGAGGACACTCTATTTATCAGTCGAAAGCTGAGTTTAAACGCCATTCTGTGAAAAGAAGAAACTAGGGTTGAGACTTGTAGGCACCTGAGGTTTGTGGTACACTTGCCTTGAAATGCGTTCATTGCTATTCTGAATACACCAAATCTGATCTATCTATCGTAAATGATTGTTCTTTGTAACTAAGTGTCTCGCGGGGTGGAGTCCTCTTGAAAAGTTAGTAGTGCACTCATCTACTCAGAACATCCCCCCACCCCCATTTTATGGAACTCTGATGTTCATTACCGTATTCAGAAGAGCCCGTCACCGGTCACTATCTTGAGTCATATGAATCCAGTCAACACCCACAAACCCTTTTTCCTTGAGATATATTTTAATATTATGATTCGACGTTTTCACGGCGGTGAGTCTGAAAATGACTGTCTTCAGGGTTGTTGCGCTGTGTAGTCTGGTCGATGTTAACCAACGTTTCGGAGGTCATACTGCCTCCGTCATCAGGGCGATGAGTCTGAAGATTTCTGTCTTCTGGGTTGTTGCGCTGTGTAGTCTGTCATGTCAGAATCACTGACAGACCCAAACCAGTTCATTTTACGTACTTTCACACTATAATGAAGTATGTAGTAATATTTTATGGGTTATTAATCTAGCAGCAAAAATATATTTATTTTACAGAAGGAAATTATTTTTAATAGCAGGTATTAAACCTAGAAATTTGTGTTATGTATAAGTACATTTAAGAGATTAGAGATCTTAATTCTTCCATATGAATACATATTCTTATTGATGATAATTCTGGTTTGTTTTAAATCTTGTCAGTCTGATCACAATAAAATTCCTATTAAAATATTACTATAATTAACATTTAAATATTTGAAATATATTAAAATGATGTTCTCTATCGAAATGTTCTAATGTAAATCGAACACTTCGATAGAGAACATCATTTTAATATATTTCAAATATTTAAATGTTAATTATAGTAATATTTTAATATTTAATAGGAATTTTATTGTGATCAGACTGACAAGATTTAAAACAAATATATATTTATCACAATATGACGCAACTTTATCATCTCATAATTCTGGTATATCCAATGTCAACACAAGGAATAAGGACGAGTTTCATAGATCAAACACCAACTTGTCGTGTTTTCAGAAGAGTGAATATTATGCAACCATCATCATTTTCAAGTTTGACTTCTATCTATTCTTAACCAGTCTTATAAATAAAAAGGCAAAGTTTAAAGTAGCATGAAAAAGATATTTGATTACAATCTCCTTCTACTCCGTTGATAAATTCCTGACGTTCATAAATAAGTCATAATGTAAATTAAGGTTTTCTTGTCTTTGTATTGAACCGAATCACACGATCTTCGGTGATTGGCTAATTCATCTAGATAGCCTTTCTCCATGTCAGATCTTCGCAGGCTCTGAATAAATTGTGGGACGCACCTAATTCGTAGGAGGAATTTAAAATTCAGATTAATTTAATCATGATTATTAATGAAGGCTTTCCTCCGTTGTTTTCTCTTCGAGGCGTGTTTGATCATTTTCTAATCTCACTGGCTTCGCCGTTTGATGAGAGATCCATCCGCCTTCTTATGTTTTACAGCGCAAAACGAAAGACAATACGTCACAGTATTTAAAAGTTCTTCTGAAATTCAAGCCTGCTTCTTAGAGCTAGACGTTACATTATCCCAGCGAATTAGAAACTTCACAACTTATCTAAGCACTGGACATATCTGTGGAAACTTGAGGTAATCAGTATTTAACATTGCTTTCAGCTAATGAAAAAGCCATTTGGAGGTAACTGGTCCACGGTGGTCTAGCGGTTAGAACGCTGGCCTTGTAATCCTGGGGTCTCGGGTTCGATTCCCGGCGGTGCCCGAATTTATAACTTGTGTTGGGCAAGGCCGTGGTCTAGGCAACACGGAGTTTTCCTCCATGGCATCCCAACAATTACTCCATTCACACACACAGAAGAAGGCAATGGCAAACCACGTCGTGATCATCTGCCAAGAACGTATATGAACAG
This sequence comes from Zootermopsis nevadensis, assembly GCF_000696155.1. Next base: position 323,676 of record NW_019060201.1, read on the forward strand.
GTCCCAGGCCGAGAAAAGGAGGGAAGGATCCTGTTCATTTTGTATTTGTGTAGAAGAGTAGGCTATTACGTGCCTCTGCACTGAATTTTATTTCGATAAAATAAAGACATCGAACACGTTTGAAGCAGTAACTGTGTATATTCTGTAGACAAATGAACTGCAAACGACCAAGTTCTTTGTGAACTTTTAAAATAATATTAATCATTTATTATAGAGAATGAATGAATATATATTTCCGTTGACCAAAGATGTTTGACGGAAATTTACCTTAAACTACGCTGGAATAATTGCCACAGATCAGTATTTTTTTTTCTGAGCGCCTGAGAAAATCGACGAAACGCTGCCGTTAAGCCAGTTCATGCCATAAGCACAGATCTACATTCCTAGCTTCGTGATGCTTTAATCCTGCCGTCGATAAGCTTTCATTTAATCGAGCTATTTCTGTGTCGATATGTAATACCGCGCGCGTCTGAATCGAAGTTTCTGTTGCTAGTGAAGAAGACTGGAAGATATTTTTGTTGTCTTGATCAAAGTTCGTCTCTGTTTGCCTTGTTTCGATGTATTGTGGAGCGGTCCAAATACTGTAAAATCTCTTTTAAGTGAAATACAAATTCTGACGCGGCCGATCGTCCAATTACACTTCAATGAAGCCCGTAGTTTGTCTGTAGTCAGCTAAGTCTTAATTTTAACATTTTAATATTTTGACGTTAATTATAAATGTGGGCCTTTAGGCACGAAAGTTACTTTTTTCTTTTAAAAAAACCACTAGTTTAGAACCTAACCTTTCCGCTGTGCTAAGTAAGTATGAATATCGTTGGATGCTGTCTGGCTGTTGGAAGATAGAGTCAAGTGTAGAGCACACTTAATTTCGTTTGATGTTGAAGGTGGCGTATGACATTTTAATTTATTATGTTTCTTGCTCTCCGTTTCGCTCATAATTTCTCTCTAATTTACAGCACACACGAACGCAAATAAAGATAAATTTGTATTTTGCAAGAGCATTAGAAATTTTGTGGAAATGGTAAAGATCTTAGAGTCTCCCGTACGTGCTATACGTATTTCCCATCTCATCCTCCTTTTTTTTGAGTTATTTGTTGATGGGTACAAATTACGAAACTGATAGTTGTACAGTTTCCCCTTCCTTTGTGGTGCGCCATTTGTATTATCGAAATATTCTCATAGATTGAGACCAAATAGTGTTTTTCTTAGGTGCCTTTGTGAAGATAGTAATTTTTTGAAATAAATAACGGGAAATATTTTTGGTAGTTAATTTAAATGTAAATGTTGAAAACAAAAAAATAATAAAAATTAGAATCAGGTGATTGAAGATGGAGAAAAGGAAAATTTATTTACGCTGAATTATAATTTTAATTTAGGCTCTGTAGCAAATTAAAAGACACGACGTGTGGACAGAAAGTGATGTTATTTCGTAACATAAAACATCTCGGGTTGTTCGTGAAACTCAACTCTGCATTAAGTGCGTTCTTCACATGGCGACAACGAATTTGAAGGTTTTGTATTTTCTTAAACTCTAGCACGTAATATCAAGGTTCTTTTAATATTCTTTCCAAGTCATTATTCGTTAATCAACTAATTTGTTTGACGTCGTATTAGCCAACGACGCTCACAGCGCCCGTAGAAACTCCCTCGCTCCTAGACGATGAAGTCGCTGACTCGAGGGCCGAGGGTGTGCTAATGCGATGCTTGGTCAGGGTCATCGCACACCTCTTGGAACAATCGCAGACGAGTAAGGAGAAGTCGTGTGACGGCTATTAGCCAGAGAAAGTAGAAAAAACCCTGCCCCAGTGTCTCGTCAAACACCAGAAGTGTCACTTAAAATTTCCTGGGATTCGACCCGGGTCTCAAAGATTAGAAGCGAGAATCTAGCTCAGTGGATTTTAATATATTTTATTCTGATTCTCCTTTGATATTGATTCAAAAGTTTCGGGTACCGGAAGCCTATAAAAAAATGGCTTAAAATTTGATTGTACTATTTCAAAGAGTAATTAGTAATTAAATTTAACGATATAATTCAAGTACTTTTCGTAATTAATCGTGTATTATAAATTTAATTTGATCCTTCTTAGCAGTTCATGCGCATTATAATTAGTCCATTCGCTCCTCCCCCCGACAGAAACTTCCTGATTTCCTGGGCACAGCAGTTCTTATCCCCTTCAGAAACGGCGATCTAACCGCCTGAGCTATTCACGGTAACTGCCATAATTAAATACACAGTACACTGAGACAGCTTAACCAATCCCTTGCAGCTGAGTCCTTCTTTATCTACTCACATTTCCCGGTCTTTTATGGACTTTCAATTTTGTATTTGAGGTTTTCACGGGGATGAGTCTGAAGATTGCTGTCTTATACTTCCAGGGTTCATTACCGTGGCTACAGAAGCCTGTCAATGGCCCACGTACTTAGCCAGTTGAATCCAATCCTTTACCCGCTTCTTGTAAACAATTCTGTAAAGAGTTTTTATTTGATGGCTTCTCGTAACTGTGTTCAGTTTGTGCTGCTGGTTGTGTAAGTGGATTTAACACCTAGTTATTCAATATTGTTCTAATGCATTTTAATCTAATCAAAATACAAATTACATTTTACACCGCTCCAGTGTCGGTGTTTCGAACTGTAATGTACTGTAGAATCGGTGAATTAGAAGAAAAATATTCTGCACGTCAGAAGTGAAAAGATGTGTCCCACAGAAATAACACGTTGGAGTCCAGTAATTGTTAAAATAACGCCTTTCACGTGGACTGGAAGGAAAGATGACACTTAAAAATGTTGCTCATATTTCGAGAGATAAGCTCTGAAGTCGTCATAGAACGTGGCGCTTAATTCGGAATATATAACATGTCCACCGTAACAATTTTGAGTACATTTATTGAAACGTTAGAAGTTAATTATTTTTATTACCTGTAATTCGCAATAAAATATTTGCCGTTTTTATAGCAAAAACACACGAGCGTATTTTATAAAATGCATTCGTAAGATGGTAAAGTTGCGTCATATTGTGATATAATAAGTATATATTAAATCTTGTCCGTCTAATCACAATAATTCTTATTAAATATTAAAATATTACAATAATTAACATTTAAAATATTTAAAATATTAAATGATGTTCTTTATCGAAATATTCGATTTACATTAGACCATCATGTTTCATGTTTCACTTAAAATAATTAACATTTAAACTATTTAAAATATTAAATGATGTTCTTTATCGAAATATTCGATTTACATTAGACCATCATTTTTCACACGACATGTTTCCGTTCACTTTCTTATTTGAACTCCCTTTACTGTCATAATTTAATGACTGCCTAAATCCAATGTATAAAATTATAATTTTACATTTTTTGTGGTTTTGGGGGTACGTATTCTTGGGTCTGAAGGGAAGAACACAAGCGCGTTTCAGAACAGTGTTAATATTTCTACGTAAGGGAAATACACGTGATGTGGAGCTTAATAATTTAAATAGGTGGAAGGATATTATTTAAGTGGATGTTGATACGCGATGGGAGGGTTTTGATTGGATTCATATGGCTCCAGCGGTGAAATTACGTTGTCAGGGGAAAATGGAGGGACTTGGAGAAAGGCAATTTCTTCACCACGGATACCACGTAGACTGATCTGAGCGCGAACCCAGGACTCCGCGGTGCTTAGTTTAGCTGACTGCTTTTGAGATTCTGTTGGTAGATTCAGATGCAGTCACGTGGAATGACTCGACTCTTACTGCAGTGACGAGTTCTGGAACATGTGACGCTGGAGAATTCAATTTGAGGCCCTGGGACAACCCAGGAGCGTCTTTTTTCTAATATGGGTCAGATGCAATCTGAGTGTTCGCACAGGGACCTGATAGCGAGAACACAGGTTCTTGGTGCGAGAGAAGAAAGTCGGTTATTTCAAAAGGGCAGGGATGAGCAAACTACGGCCCGTGAGAGGTTTCTCTCCGGACCCCGGAGATATCTATTGTAAAAATTGACTTTATAACACTTATATTACGTTCGTAATTTATGCTGCGATGTAATAAAGCTCCCAGGCGGTTTGTTGTACGTGATGATGGAGGCAGCAAAGACCATCGAAACGTTGGTAAGCTTCTTTGCATCTCTTTGGTTTGGATTTATAGCTACTCATCGCTCTGATGATGGAAGCAGCGAACGCCGATGAAACGTTGGTAGACTTAGCCCTCGGTGATGCTAATTTGGAGGGACAGGTCTCAAGGAGACAATAGAACAGAGGACCCTTCTCTAAGTAGCACTCCTGTGATATCGTCTCTGAGAGTACGGTCGTATTCGACCGCGAATCGTTACAAGATTATGGAATAGAGAGAAACTTTTAAAAGTGAAAACCGAAGATTCATAAATTAAATCTTCGATAATGGAGTTATAACCTGACGTTTCTCTCTCGGGCGATTAATATAAGTAGATCATATCAGTGCTTAGTGTGAAATATAGCCTAATTAAACTTTCAGCATCCATAAATTACTTGGAATTCTCAGTGAATTTACGTTTAATCTCCAGATACATAGAACTCTATTCCAAATTATCTCAGTTCACCCAACCGTAAATTGACCTTACACCTTGTACTCACCACCGACCTAGCTGCCCCCTGCTTCGATCCCTGCTCAACCCTAACTTATTTTTATTTTTGCCTTCGAGACAATTGATTTCTTCGAATCTTCAAGTGGAACTTTTTTTTAAATAAAATTCAAATGAATGTCAGCGCGCACAAGGAAACTACCCGTTGTTTATAAGGTAGTCCGCTTTGGGCGATCTTACTGGCTTCATGGCTTCAATGATTGTTCACTTTGTACGATTCTTTACACACGAATTGCTTCATTAATATGTGTTTTGAAAGTAATAAATTAGCAGCATGGAAATTTAGGAAAATTCTCTTATTTATTTTATTTAGTGTTCTGTCTGACGACAGGTCCATATGAACAGGATCCTTCCATCCTTTTCTCGGACTGGGACCTGTTCATATACGTTCTTGGCAGATGATCCAGAAGTGGTTTGCAATTGCCTTCTTCTGTGTGTGAATGGAGTAATTGGTGGGATGCCACGGAGCAAAACTCCGTGTTGCCTAGACCACGGACTGACATAAATGTGAAAGTCTGCGGAAGAGTTCAAAATAGTTTTAAATCTGGTGCGTACCAAATGTTTTAGACTTAAGGACTTTTCTTCATTAACAGCGAGAGACGGAAAGGCCCGTGGTATAGCATCCTGGTGCGTTATGTTGATAACTGTTCATTTCTGTCCGTCAGTTTGAGTGAATTAAAGGGGTCTTTGATCATTTTCTTTTTAAATTTTGGAAGGACAGACTGAAATTCCCACGCATGTCAACGGCTGTCGACGATATTTTGCGGTGTTAGTCGAAGCAGTTCCAAATATAGGTTCCTTTTTTCATTTAAACCTTCTGAACCAACATAGGACCCTTTTTAGATTTCCATTCAGCGCTTAAAACGTCCTTGAGAGACTCAAATCCCTCTCCATCAGACGTCGAAAAAGAGAGAGGGAGAGAGATGAGTCCGGAACGTCGTTAAATTATATCCATGGCCTCTGGGTAGATGATTTTGTATCGTGCTGATGATACAAGTGAACTGATAACAACTTTATCGCATTTGTTGTATATCTTCGGAAAGTTTAAGGAGCACGTGAACAAGATTATACGTGTTAGTTCCACTCGACGTTTCTAAGAAGTCTCAAAAGATGTGTTTGACGTCCGACTGTAAGAGGCATCGCGTTGACGTAAGAATTCCTGCGGGCAGTATGATTCGACCGACTGACTGCCTTTCTCATGGCTTTGCTTTGCTTTTCATGTAAATTCGAAGCAGAGAAGAAGCCACTCAGACCTTGGCTCATTACCTCATGGCTCAGATTTCAGATTTTATTCATGAGTGACTACAAAATTGTCTGGCGTCTGTAGTTTATCTTTTGATATAATTTTTTTATACGTCGCTTAGGGAATTCGGTTCCCAAAACTACTTTATTTATGTAAAATCTTTCAATGGTTTTTTGCACAGCGTGAAAGCGTGTGTCAAAAGCGAATTTCCTCGACTTATAATTAAGGACTTTATTCGTTTTCTTAGTAGCTAATGACTACCTCAAAAATGTAATGTAATGTTTAAAGTCAGTGTTAATGAGAATGTTAATTAACTGGGTGTTACAATAGTTACGTTAGAGAAGTAGGAACTTTTATGGTTTTATTCCGGCTTTGTAAATTGTATTATGACACGAAATCTTTTTGAATCTGAACTCGAAACCCCGCAGACTGATTCTGAACTGTTTGTAGGGGATAAAAGTCAGAATCCAGGAACTGAAAATTTGGAAGGAATAAAACAGTGGACGTCCCAGATTTGTTGCTCTTTGCATTGAGACAAGTCATTTTTTTTTCGTTTTATAACCTCAATAAAAGAGTTATTGATTTCAGGAATATGTAGCATACGTGTTTTTAATGAAGTTGGTTTGGATTCTTGTCACATATAAAAAAAAGATGGAAGTCCTGTCATGTAGTCTGCGTGACGTTTCACATAAATTTTAGTAATGCCATCATCCAGATATCACAGAGTGTCTTCAAAGTGGTCATGGATATGTCAAATTTTCGTTTGATGGACGTTAGATCGGTGTGAATTATTGGCTGAAATAGAACACTGAATTCTAAAATTTATTCCTGGTTTACATTACATTCTTCCATCGTCCGTCTTTCCTCTTTCGACCGAAAACGTTTTCCTAAATTTTGCAGTCGCTAAATACTTGTATCACCAGACTGGATAGCAAAGGCGACCTATCGCTCTTATTATGTGCGATTACGTTATAAGTCTATTTATCACAGTCACGTATTATGAAGACTAATTTCAGAAGATATCTGTCTTCTGGGTTGTTACGACGTGTAGTCTGGTAGAAGTCGCCCTGATGATAGAGGCAGCAAGGACCTCTGTAACTTCTGTAAACTTCTACCAGACTACACGAC
>NW_019060202.1:4674-15323 GCF_000696155.1 Zootermopsis nevadensis
GATCGTTGTGTTCACTCCCAGGGGAACTACTTCGAGGGTAATGGATGAATTTAATACCTGAGATAAGTGTACGGGTTTTTATAGGCGCAGTCTTGAAACTTTCCGATCGCACCTCGTAAGCGTAGCAACAGGTCGCAGACGACGTCAAAAGTAAGCACCTTTCTTTCAACATAAGGTTTATTCATTACTTTGTACATGTTCGTATTTTTATTAACAAAAGCAGTTGGAGGAAATTGATGTACGTTCCAAAGTTGTTGCTAACTAAAAAGTGTAAAATTTATTTTACAAATTTTGTTTCCTTCCTTTTCTGCTGATTTCTTTGTTCGCCGGAAATTATTAAGAAACAGCGTATTATCAAAAAGAGGGCCTTGACTTCCTACCTACACACAGACTAATGCAAATTACTCTATAAATTCACAATTGTAGACAAATAAATATTTTTCCGTCTACACAACTTTTATTTCCTAACAGCTCTGACCATCTTCAAGTGTCATATACAATATTAGATTAAACTGTGTCTTTTTATACGTGCAAAGCTTTCTGTGATTAAAATACATCAAACTAAGATAAAACTCAAACAGTGACTGCAATCCAGAAATGTCCTACGTGTTAAATATTACGTCTATAGGCTAATTATTAAGATAAAACCTTAAGACAGCAAAAGTTACAAGCATTGACACCTATAAGGATCCTTGTAGGACGTAGTTCACAAAATTGTAGTTCACAGTAATAAAATCTATTATTATAAAAATTATAAAAATTAAAAAAACTCATTTTCATGACGAATTTAGAATGGTGATGAATGAATTTATATCGAAATATTACCAGTAATCGATATTTTCACTCGTGGTTGACGTCTGTTGTTAGCGAGGACCATCTAAATGCGTGACCAGTCAGTTATGGTGGCTTGAGGTCCGGCGAACGAGGAGGACACTTCGTTCCTTCTATACGCCTCGGAATCGGATATCACACCTTCACGGAATCACTAACTTCGATACTTTTAACCAAAACGTACTAATAAGAAAAGCCATTCATTACATTACAAGCGAGAAACTGGCATTTTGAGGTTATGAGGGAACGGAAAAGGAGTCAGCTGATCCGGACTTGTGAATGCAGCTATTGTCTGGACCGATAATCTTTGAACTCTGAGCTTCAATGATCGCCAGATGTACTTCTGAAGTTATCGCTCTGGATGACGGGGATGTACGTAAAGCTAACTAGTTAGCAATTTATGACTAAGTAACGAACTACCTTTTTTACATACCTAAATAGCTAACTAGAATCCAGAGGTTCGACACACTCACAGGAAGATAGAGCCAATTCGCTACCAAAACTCTGCACACAGGTAATTTCTTGAAATTGCCTGTCTTGTGGGATATTGTTCAGTGTAATTATTATTTTATTTACTACGTATTTAACGATGATTTTCCACTAGATTAGATTATATACCGTCGAATGAGAGGATGATAGTGAAATATTAATTCGAAGGAATGTGTAAGGAAGAGGTCGTGGCCTAATTTAAGGTACTATCTCGATATTTGCCTCCGAGGAACTAAGTATGCTCCGTGTTGTCTGGTAAAAATCGGACGACGTTTCAGAGTTTACTGCGTCCTTGGTGGAGTGGTTTAATCAACAGACTATAAAGCCTGTAGGTATCTGATTAGCAACGTCTGAAAACACTCGATGATCGTCCACAAGACGAAACATGGATCACTGTGACGTCATGAGTTCGTGTATACGCAACCAGGGCGAATGTACGAGGTGTGATCGGAAAGTTTCAAGACTGTGTCAATAGAGGGCGAACCGGATGTAGTACGAGCTTCTGCCGCTAAGGGGTGCGGCCTACATTCATAGTGAATCGGTGTGCCAGCCGGCATCATCTAATTAGCATTTGTTTCTTAGTTACGGGCGTTTTGGTAGTGCATTACACCGACCCTCCTGCGATTTCGGAATGGCGTGTGCATCAAATTTTGCCAAAGACTCGCCAAAACGGCTACGGAAACCTATGAAATGCTAAAGCAAGCATTTGGGGAGTCCGCAATGGGTCGTGCACAAACGTTTGTGTGGCATTCACGTTTTAAAAACGGCCGAACTTCTGTCGATGATGACGAGCGTTCTGGACGACCATCTTCGAGCACAACGCCCGAAAATGGTACGAAGATTCGGCAGGCCATTCACGAAGATCGACGTCGTACCATAACGACTTGTGCGACATTGTTGGGACCTGTCAGCTGATTCTAAAGGAAGAACTCCACATGCGACGCAACCTGTCTGAGGACCAGAAGCAGAATCGACTTCTCGTTTGTCAGGAGCTCAAAGATCTTGCAAGAACCGACCCCAACTTCCCCACAAACTATCAATTTTATTAGCCAGGCACAGACATCAACTATCTCATTCAGACAACCGCTGTACTTTGTCGGAATAAGCCTATTATATCTTATTTATTCACGTTGATATCAATTGAAGTTGACTACAGAGAAAGGCCTCGGTCTATTGTATGTAATCTTATTGAAACCGCAAAATGCTGTTGAAAAGAAAGGGACATTTTTCTTTCGATAAGTTCTGGTGCAGTGTTCAATACACCGCGGCTCTCAGCTCTTACTCAAGTCACGTCCTACAGATCCATCATCCGTTGCGCCTAGTCGAAAATTTCACGTGAACTGCGAGAGAAATCGCGCGACCACCGAGAAAAGAAAATAAGGCGAAGGGTTTACAGGATGAAATACAGGGGAATAACGCGTGTGTTGCGTACAGGGATTTTTCGTAACGTGATATTGGATAAACTGTAGATAGTTTGCCTGAGACGTAAAAGGGCACATGTCCGCTTGGGTTTAACTGTTTGTATATCATGAGATGATATTGTTATGATTATAATTGTTTATTTTAACCGTCTAATCACAATAAAATATTTTATTAAATATTAAAATATTATTACTATAATTAACATTTAATATTTAAAATATTTAAAATATATTAAAATATATTAAAATTGTTTGTATATCGGACGCATATTTAAATATCATTTTTCAGCGGAGGCTGTAATAACCAATTCTCCACGTATCACGAAAATAAAATAAAATGAATAGAAAATATTTGTTTCTCAATATTATCTATGTTTAGTTTACTTTCAGAATGTTTTAAATAAATTCCCATTTGCAGTTGTCCTTGTCGTAAATCGATGCAGCTGTGGCAAGGAACATTTCTCTCTTCTAGACACGTGACATGATTTTACTCCTTACAGAGTACAATTGCGTTTTCTAAAACACACGGCTGTATTTTATCTAAAATGTGGGAATCTTACGAGAAGTATCATGCCCAAAAATTCGATTAAAAAAACATTTTGGTCTAAAGTATCTGAGAGAATTTTCAAAATTTAAAATATTTAAACACGAAAATTAAACTTATTTTGGTAATATACGTAAATGTAATCTGTTAAAAATAAAGTTTCGTATGAAGATGGCTGTCAATTCTGTGACTGATACAATAAAATTCTAAGAGTAGGCGTGTGTATTTCATACACATTTATACAGCCCCCCCCCAATATTTTGGTTTTAAAGTGAAATTATTAAATAGGAACTGTTTCCACAAGAACGTATGTATGTATTTCCGACAAAAAGACATAACTTTACATATCAAATCTAAAAGTTCTTGACGATGGTGAAGAGTCAATTGAATAAAAGTTTACTTGGATATTATCCATCGACTAGTAAATATAACGGAGATAGAGTCCCATCTCCGAAACGTCGTTTTTTACGTTTTATATTTACTAGACGATGGATAATATCCAAGGAAATTTTTATTCGACGGAGATAGGGATTAGCTCTATCTAGTGGGCCCAACTGTGTAGGAACCTGAAGACGGAGATAGAGTCCCATCTCCGAAACGTCGTTTTTTACGTTTTATATTTACTAGACGATGGATAATATCCAAGGAAAAAGTCCGGAGATAGGGATTAGCTCTATCTAGTGGGCCCAACTGTGTAGGAACCTGAAGACGGAGATAGAGTCCCATCTCCGAAACGTCGTTTTTTACGTTTTATATTTACTAGACGATGGATAATATCCAAGGAAATTTTTATTCAATAACTTTACATGTTTCTATGCCAGCAATTTAAAGGTTTCGTGTGTCTGAAATGTTTCTTTGTTTCAGAAATAACATGAAACAACGCAAATTGGAAGCCATCGTTTCCAGCCCCTCCTACTTGTCATCAATCCCCGCCCTTAATTGAATGTTGCAATCGTTCCTCCCACCCGTTTCTAACCCACAGCCTTCTACGCAAATAAACACACACGAAAAAACATTCTTTTCACTGTCTCGCTAACCTGATCTCTAGTTAGCGCCCTGTCACAGCGAAACTGGTAAAGACAACCGGAAACACAGTAGGCGGAGCCTCTAATTGTTATGAAAACGGAAATATAAGTAGGTGGGGTCTCCATAATGGGAGGGGTTATTGTATGGACCAATAGCGGTGTCGGGATTCTTGATATCGCGTTAAGGTAGTGGGGAGAGTTAGACTCAGGAGTGGGGATTGGTGTCGGTTGGATGTTTGAGCTAACGGAGGGGAAGGATTTCCTCAGTCGTCATTAGCAAACAAAGTTTCTGATGGCAGAGAAGTGAAGTACCTCAGTTCCTTCTGATGGCACTGAAAACGTCGGCCTTTGGTGTCAACGTAGGGGAAAATTATTTTTTCTAGTGACTTCGAGAAAAGTCGAGAATTTAAAAAAAAAAACTTTCCAACTCCACGGAAGCCAACGGACGTTAACAATTGACAGAAATGAGTTTCAACACGACGACGTAACACTGATATTTACAAAGGAATCGTCCGGTTACTCCGGGTACAACAACGAGTTAAAGTGTTCATTTTTATAATTACGAAAACAATTTTTTTTTAAAAAAAATAAAATAAAATCTGTGCGGATGTGTCACGCGTGTGTGAAGAAAATTTGAAGAAACTCGAATATTTTAAAACACATCGACGTTATAAGTTTTCAAAAAAAAGCAATGAAATGTTACCTACGACTTAATGAAACTCAGACACGTGTTTTGGGGTAAGTAGGCTTAACTTTGAAAATACGAAACAGAAGATTTTTAACTCGACAGACAGACAAAAATTATAACTGAAAAATGAGATATTTCTGTACTGACGAAACTGGTGGAATCTGAAGGAGATAAAACATTTTTCTGAAATGAATTAGCTGCATTAGACACCGAGAATAGACGCTCGTTGCTAAGAGAACTGTAGAAAACTGTTTTGATGGCAGAGCACGTGGGAGTTGTGTTGATCGGCTGTGGGGAATCCTTTCTGCACGAGAAGAAACATGGTCGGGAATCGAATCTCAGTCCACACGCAGCCCAGGACGTGAGAAAATCCATACGAGGGGTGTGAAAAAGGCCCCTTTTCATGAAAAGAGGGGCTCTGTATTAGAAGATTATGGTCTTGGAGACGGGCGGGTTACCACCTCCGTTGCAACTGTACGCTGCAGCGGCTGCTGCCGCCTCCGGGGGCGGCACGTGTTTAACTAGGCCTCCAGTCATGCCTCCGTTTTTCCACGCCTCGACACATTTCGCAGCTTCCAGGACCGGAGGGACGACTGGAGGATTCCCCATGGGTCTCGCAGGATTTGCGGTTCCACCTGGGTTTCTGCATCATCATGGAGCTTTGGGTCCCCGGTTCGCATCTTTGGCAGCGTCTGTTGTGGGGGCAAATAGCCGGCAACATGAGCCCGGAGCCGCCGTGGATCTGGGCTCCGGTGGAGTCCTCAGACGGAGGGTAATGCAACTCTCCGAAGACAGTGCGTCTGAGGGAACGTCGCCGAAGAAAGGTAGGACCATTAGCATCTAAACAAAGTTTTAATAAGCTTACATTCTCCTAATATAGAATTTTCATTCTGTTTTAGTGTCCCTGATTTCAAAACCCGTCTGAAACAGATTTATAAACTCGGTTTCGGATTTCACAACACAAATTTGTTTTTCATAAAATAACGTTGGGCTAATTTTGCTGATGTATTTATCGACTGACAGACATAACCTAACCTAGAAGATGAATTTATTCAATTTTTGTCCCCCAAAAACGGAAGACCTGCATCGTTCATATAATCTCCTCAAAATAACGCCTATTACTGATAACAGACTATTGAATATGTCAGTTTCATTGTATACACAACTAATAGCCTAAATACTTACTTCAAATTAGTCTATTATGTCTATTATTTATACAGACACCTAAAGTATATACCTAAGCCTGCTCGCCGAGGTTTGGGTTGGACTTGTATGGCCTTATGTTTGGAAGACAGAATTAAAAAAATTACATATTAATTTAAATTTTAATATCAGTCTTTATTCCACGTCATAAAATAAAAATTTCGCCACTTAAGTCCATACTAAAATTAGCTTTCCGTATAAGCCAACGAAAATGTCAAAAGAATTATTCTTACAGACTTAATTTCAAAGTGCAAAATATACGCCTATAATTTTTGTAGTGTTGAAGACCTCTGAGAATATTAGATTAAGAAGAAGTCTTTTAATGTTCCATGTAATTCAATTTCTCTGTACGAAAACATCCAGAGCTCTTGGAATGTTTAACACAAACCATGTCTGAGCTTAACGATAATTAGGTTCTACAATTTCTAACTGAGAATTCTGACGAATATAATTTTTTGGGGCAAGAGACGGAGATTACGTCAGGCCTACGTTACCCTGTGAGGATAACCTTCCTTCATTACATTCGAAAATTTTGGGGTTTACAATAAAAATAAAAAAATGCATTCTTTTGAGTGCAGTTGCACTCAGTAGATATTTTAATTTAATTAACTCGGATTAATTCCTTTCTCATAACGAGAAGGCACTGAACACCAACGTTTATACTCGTTCCTTTTATGTTTTTTTAAAGTTTTTTGGGTATGCATAACACAAATTTTGAAATCGTTGTATTCCTCAGTATTGGAGTTCAGTTCTAAACGTAATAATACAAATGTGCTTTGTAATAAGTTCGTATAGTACAGACGTAATGAATTACTACAAATAACCAATGAAAAATCAATATTAATAGAATATAATAAGTCATTATAATCTGGAACAGTAACTTCTATTGATATTATAAAAATATATGTAGAACTGTCACTTCAGGGAGCATATTAAAATATTTTATAGATATAATATGAACTGATTTAAACATTAAATATGTCATAATGAAACCGTAGTGATATTCAGTAAATATTCCTTCATGATCTTACAGCATCTGAATTGTAGTGACATTCAGTAAATTTTCCTTCATGATCTTACAGCATCTGAATGATAAACATTTCTGTGATTCTGACTTCGTAACTTTGTAACTAAACTATTCCACATGTTATAACATGAGATATCAAAGGAGTGCAAGTTTGTTCTCAGCTGAGGCAGTGACAATGACCAGAGAGAGAGTCAGTCGACTGTGAAATTGGTTTCATAAAAACTATTTTTACCCAAAGGGAGAACGAATCAAATTAACCCCTTTACTCGAAGACAGGACGAGAGCATTTAACATTGTCTGCCCACATGCATTGTAGTCAGGAATGTGATAATTACTTTAAGATTAATTCTTGAATCAGGCCTGCATCTGACCTGTGAACTTTTTATTTAATTTAAAATTGACGATTCTTTTTATATTTGAAGACCGAGTAATTTATGGTGTTTCAATGTACACAAAATCTGTAATTGCAGAAATCTCAGTGACATTTACAAAACACCGGACAACACTTTGAATGAACATGGCAAACTTAATCTCTTCAGAAAGCCCCGTCTATGACTCACCAGAAGTCTTATTTATTAACCTGTAGGACTATTTTCAATACCAGTTCATCGACTATTGATAAATGAATCGAAGTCTGTACAGTAGCTCATTCACGTAAGCTCGAATTATTTTAAAATTCAACAAGCTCAGAATTATTGTCAAGAGGGAACTTTGTGCAAAGACTCACAGAAGATGAAATACATTTTTCGGTTGGTCTAAACATTTCATGAAACTCAATACGAGTTATGCCCAAATTACAGTTTTCAATAAATTAAATATCCGGCAATTTATAGGGCGTGTTAAATCAGTTGCTGTTGACGATGGAGACAGCAAGTACCATTGAAACACTGGTAAAGTCCTACCAGGACCACACGGCGCTGAACTCACCGCCGTGAAAACGTAGATCCTATTTAGACCTAGACTTATTACAATCGCCCATCCTCGAAATTGTTAATGTTTATTACAATGTAATTGAGTTTAGAATTTCGTAATCAAAGTGGATGGTTGTTTCCTGTATTCTCCCAGTGCAATCTGTAACAGTCAGTCTTTTGTCAGCGACTAAGGAAGACCGGTCCGCTTTCACAGAAAGGGTTACGTGATTTCACTAAACCTTCCGCAATTATATCTATCAGCTGTTAAAGTTTCTTCAGTTGTAGGTTTTCTACAAATCTTTCTTATGATCGTCGACCTCGGGTAGGTCTCACAGGTCTGTAGACCTCATCTAGAGGCTCCTTCTAAGGCGACGTTGACTTTCGACTGTGAATGTTTAAAATTGTTCAACGCATCGGGAAAAACATTACAGTTGTCATATTCAGGGCGAATGCATGAAGGTTGGTGCGTTTTTTGACGTCATGCGTAGGAAAAGTAATAATTGTCGAATTGGGTTTTGATTTGTGGAAGATATCAGCTGGAATGTCTTGACAAGACGTTGGATAATTTTTCAACATTCGACGCGGCTAATCCGCGAAGGCGAACGATAACATTACATTCACCTTAAAGCCGCGGACAGACCGGGGAAATAGTCTCGTAATATAGCCGATGTAAGAAGTCAACCTACATAATTATCTTAACAGATTCTGTTTTACGCTTTGCCGAATGATTACATAAACCATCGATATTACCTAAATCTGGTAACTGGTTTTCTCCGTTTTCCTGCCTGTAGACAAGCTAAGATAACTAGGATTTCAGACTGGTACGTTTAAGATAGTCAGATAGAACAGGCTATTTCTTCATAATCATTAATTAGCCTTTTCACGGGGACCACACGCGAAAGCAAATCGCGACCTCCTCGTTAGAGCGACTTGTAATCGTCTGACCAGAATAATTCCAGCCTCGGAACATTGGTACTAGTTGAGATTTCAGGTTGTCTTCTGTTGTGCCCTGCTCCCTATCCTCCAAAACGTCGGTTAATTAAATAGTTTAGTAGAGAAAGAGCCCATATTAAGTAATTAAATGTTTCAGAATGCATAATAAACTATCCCACGCCCATATTATACATTGTAAATGTTAATATAATTTTTGTGTAATAAAAGTAGCTGGGAGCGACTCCCTCTCTAAGTCGTACAAACATTACTTGAGATGATTTTATTTATTTTAAGTAATGAATTTAGGAACTATTCTGTTGAATTGAATTAGAGGTTTCTAAATAATCAGAAAACATGACAAAGATATAATATTTTAATATTTTACGTCAAATCACAATTTTTAATAAGATAATAAAATATAAAATATTTAAAATATCATTTCACGTTCCGCATCGAATGATCGATTTACAAATTGGAACGTCTCTTACGACATGTTTCGGTTATATTTAACCTTATGACAAAGAGATTTAAATTTATACAGAAATATATCCATTTATTACAAATAATATTTATTTGAAAACACCGCCAGATTAACAAAAAAAAATTTATGTTTTGATATAAATTAAATGGTCTACCAAATATCCCTGTATTCTACTTACATTCAGCAAATTCGTAGAAAATCTTATGATATTTTTTGACAATGTGAGGAAAACGAATGTCCTTAAGAACAGGACATCGAGGGCAATATTTGGATTCGCACTCACCAGGAAGGCAGTGACAGGGGGAGGTAGAAACTGAAAATGAGGTACATGATTACTTATCGACCAAAAATTATTACGGTTATTAAAACATTGAGTTCTGGGCTCCGGTTTCGTGGTTAAAGCGGCCGGAACGTCGAATTAACTACTCATCTCCATCTGATTCCGAGACTAAGGGTAGTTGAACCGAGTAGGCTGGGGAGAGGTGGCCATTTAGATACGTTTTCTACTAGTAAATTACTTACCCGTAAATAATGACGGGAAATCTAACGTAGTGAACACACACACTCGTAAATAATATTACACAAGATCCAAAATTCCTTAATGATCACTACGCAAGCCACTAAAAATTACTTAGGCGTTTTATTTATACTTTTAAGGTAGTATATTTGCGTCATATTGTGAATTAGGTTAATATTTTAATATTTTCCGTCAAATCACAATAAACTGCATAACATTGTAAATGATTGTAATTCGAGTTTTAAATTTTACCAATCTAATTTATACCTGAGGACGGTTAAATATAACCGAAACATGTCGTAAGAGACGTTCCAATTTGTAAATCGATCATTCGATGCGGAACGTGAAATGATATTTTAAATATTTTATATTTTATTATCTTATTAAAATTGTGATTTGACGGAAAATATTAAAATATTATACTTTTAATTATAATTATAATTACTGAACGTTTCGTGTATTACCTCATCTTCTCTCCAGAATTCTTTAACTATACCACAATAGGCTCTTTCCAAAAACCTGCCTTCCAAATATCGAGGACAATTTTCCTACCTGTGAGTAAACTCCGGATACCTGATC